>CALZFC010000040.1:575000-747500 GCA_945643635.1 Allodiplogaster sudhausi | reverse complement strand
TATTCGCATGGTGTGGAGAGAGCGGAGACAGGTAAGAAAGAGAGAGAGAGAGAGTGAGAGAGAAAGAGAGAGAGAAGGGAGAGAGAGAGAGAGAGAAGAGGGCTCCAAAAATCACTTCGTTCGGCTCGTAGTTAAGAACGACACAACTTCGCACCCTGCCGTGGTCACCGCCTTCGTTACCAACTCACAAGCATATACTAGAGACTATAGATGACACTCAATATTGCGTCCTCCTACCGGTCCAAAGCCAGAATACCACTCTCCGCACTCAAACGCACGACAATCAGGCTACTTTATTTCAGTTCATAATAGTATCAAAATTCAATTAAAAAAATCCTGGAACATGTAAAATACAAATTTATTATGACCAGCTTAATTTATCCCACGTGAGAATCGTTGAATTTGTTAATAATTTCAGATAATAGAACATGAAAATAAATATGAGTACGCGGCCAAGGCAAACATAGAGAGAGAACACTTGAATCCATCGTATAAACAAGTTAAAACGAGGTTGCACTTTCAAATTCTGTGAGATTACATTTCAATGGGTGGGTAGCAGCAGCGAAGGTACGGTTTAGCGTCTCAGGGAACTGAAGAGGTTATGAAATCGATGATTTGATCAACGATATACAGAATCAGTCAAAATGATGAGAGGAGAGAGATGTAGAGGGGATAGAGAAAACACAGCCATCCCATCTAGTTCAAATTTGATAACTTATTTACACCTAGCGTAATAAATTAAGGATATCTTATCATTTTCAGCTGTAGGTACAAATATCTCAGCATATAATCTCGGAAAAAGACGTCATCATTACAAGCAATAAACAGATGCGACGAAAATACGAGAAATATAAGAATTATACAAATGCTCTTCCCGAAATGTCTTACAAGAGCATTGAGTGAATAGCGCGTTTGAGCTGATAGTCTCATAAGAAAGTAGACAGAAGAGCGAAGATGCGCATTACAGAGCACCTCGATAAGCACACTCACATGGAATACACAATCAATATACGAGTTACAAAGTGAAATATACAGAGATGGCAGAGGATGCCATCCTAGCCATCCGCTCAGTTCGCGTGCCACGTGTTCCTGGCTGCTCTCTGGATGTCTTGGATGCGTTGAGTGAGTTCCTTCTTGCACGACTTCTGTGCCCTGACATGCTTGACGAACTCGTCGAAGTGTCCCCATCCACCGGGCAGGAGACGGAACACTTCTCGAGAGCGGGACACCATCGAGCACACCTGCAGCACATTGTTCGTCTTACTTCGAAGCATAGTTTACATCTTTTAATAGCGATCTCATTGTTAAGATGTATAAACGAACCGGTTTAATAGCACCAAAATAAGAGAAACTTAGCAATGGAATGAGTGAATGAACCTCTTCGTAATCCGACTGAGTAGGCTTGGGATGAGATAACTTCGTGGAGACGGCGAGGAAGAGCATCTCCACGCACTTCTCAAGCAGCTCGGCCGTCTGCACGTGGTGACCCGCCGCCACCAGCACGGACCGCACGTGCTGCAATCATTCTCTTTTTAATATTAAGGAATGCAACTTTACAAAACATTACACGTGAAGTGCCTGCATTTCGTAACATTCTCTGAGGACTGAAATTGTAACATGGAAATGAAACTGACGCATTTCTCGAGTCGCATAACGCCTAGCGCCGTAGACGAGTGTGGATGACGAATGGAGTGAACACCAGGGACACGCAGTTGAGACTGGCCAGGGTAAGCAGGGAACATGCTGCAGAGAGAGAGAGAGAGAGAGAGAGAGAGAGAGAGAGGTGAGAGAGACCGAGAGACACGAAGTGAGAGAGAGCATGAGAGAGAAAAGGGAGGAGGAAAGTTGGAGCAAGATGAGGATGAGCTTAGCAAATGAGTTGGAAGAGTAAGAGTGGATGGTTATGAAAAACCTCATGGTCTTGACAGCCAACTCGTGCAGCAGAAAGGGCGAAGTGACAGTCCGAGCTGCGACATCGCAGAAGGAGACCAGGGCAACGGCTCCGATCTTGCAAGACAACTCGAACAGCCAGCGGATATCGACAGCAAACGGAGAATTCTGAAAGGCAGCTAAATATGTTTAAAAATCACACAATTCACATAACGAAGACTACGTCGGAGTTTCGCTGAGAATGCCGCTTACCCAATTCTCAAGAGACTTAAAATGAAGAATGTTGAAGGCGAAACCTCAGTAAACTTGGAGAAGCTCCTGTCCTCGTTGCTGCGCTTCGCGATGACTTCCATGGCGCGGAGTCCAATGTGCTGGGCGCGGACAAGACGCTCCAGTCGCGGGTCGTGAGTGGTCAGAGGGGCAGGGGCTGTGTTCGGCGGCTGGCCGGAAGGGGCCGTGCTTTGGGGTTGGGGAAGGCCAATCGACTGCGGCATGGCAGAGGAACTCGCACTCGTCGAGGCTGTCGAATGGTAAACGCCCCCGTAGTTGGCAGACAACTGGTGAGCCAGTTGTTGCTGCCGCTGCTGTTGCTGAAGATGCTGCACCTGATATTGGCTAGTTCATTCACTCGTTTCTTACTTTCTTTCTCATGGTGATTAGAATGGATTGATCTTCCTAACCGAGTACTGGTCGTGTGCCATTCCTGAAGGGACTCCCCTTGGCAGCAACTCGGGTGCCGAATGGGAAGTGTGCATGTTCTGCATGGGCTGAGGAGGCATGCGCATCCCGGGTGGGGCTGCGAAATGCATAGTGGGCGGGGCCGTCGACACGGGAGGCTGTTGGCGTGAACTGGATGGATACGCGTCAGCGTGCTGCTCGTCTCCTCCAGATGGCCCTTGTCTGCAAATTACAATTCACTCTCCAATCAGAGACAAGGAATAATTAATATTCGATATTAGAGTGGTATTGGGAACGAGAATAAAGAGAAAGCTTACCCGAACTGTTGGTGAAGTCCGCCGCTGTTTCCCCTCGCTGCAAACTGCGCCGCTGCGGCTGCCCCCACTACGAGATGAGCCCCAGGCGAGGGTGGCGGGTACATCTCAAAGACAAATATCTTCTGTCTTGGACACTGAATCTCACTGTCGAATTGAGGAAATGCAAGTTCAAGACTCTTCGCTTACCATAAAGTGTTGTTGTTGTATTTGTTGCTGATGAGCGTATGCATACATCGGAGGAGGCATGGACATGGAGGGAGCAGCTACTCCACTCGTGCTGGGCACTGACACGGGCACCTGGAGAGGCAGATGGCGGTAGAGGGACGCGGCGGCTGCGGCGGCGGCAGAGGACGCCATGGGCGGAGGGGGTCTCTGGTGGTTTTGAGGGTGCGAGCGGGCTGCGTGCTGATGCAGGCCTCCGAAGTACGAATTGTAAGGGCCGCCGTCCTCGCTCACAATCTATAAAAACAACAGTATGTGTTGTTCAAACATAGAGAATATTTTCTATAAAAAATATATACATATATATTTGAAAAGGACAGCAATCTAAATGCAGATAACAAATCTTCAACGAACCTCGGCCCACATGTGAGCAGCCGAGAAGAGAATCTCCGGAAAAACTTCGCGGGTCTTTGAGACCTGAAAATGAGTATTGATTAAGTAATATTGACTTCTTTTTCTGTTAATTCCTTTAGGAAAGCAACACAATATCTGACAATTTAACAAATTTTCTCACTTACACGTTTAACTGATAAAGTTGAAATTGAAGTTGACTGCTACAAGGATGGGAAAGAAGAGAACAGAGCTGACCAAGTCGACAGTGGCGAGTGCCTGCTCGAGGATGGCGGGAGTCTGGTCCCTGCACTGCTCGAGTGCCCTCTGTCCCTCGCACGTGCCGAGGGCGTCCGCCTGGCCGAGCACCGACAGAGCCAAGAGAGCCCCTTCCGTCACTGCCGCGGGGTCACGCGATTGAGAGGCTTTGTCCGCCAAGTTCGCTGCCTGTTCAGTCATTTAAGTGGCCAATTAACCAAACTCTCCCCATCTCCATTTAAACCAAACAATTTTCCACAACTATTTGTGCTGACGTCTATATGGCTGTTTTTTGTGTGAAAAATATTAAATGATGACCTCAGGGGGAGTGAGATGTGCTGGCCAAGTGTGACGAAGAACTTCAAGGGCAGCGGGGCCTGAAAAGGGTTTTTTCTTCGTATATTTGCATAGTGATATCCCTAAGAAGAAAGTAACGTGAATAGATTCAGTCATGTAATTCAGAAAAGAAAAAAAAAGTATGCGTGCCAATGTCGAGTGCTTGCCCGACGAGCCAGGAGACGTGAGTGGAGTAAGTTCTGCTCTGCCAGCTGCGAGAGGCCGCGTTGCTCAAGCCGAGAGCGTACAGCCCCGTCAGGAAGGCACACATGTGCAGCTTCCGATGGGGGCCTGCATGCAAGTCATGAAATCAACGAAAGGGAAAATAGACTTCAATTGTATACATTGCTTGATAACCAGAAAGAGAGCAAATACCATACAAATCGAGGGGAGCTAGTGAAGTCGCCGTTATACTCTACCGAGAAGCATTCTTTGCATAATAATGTAAATTTTTTTGAATTCTTCAACAACAAAAAACAATCACTTAGTCCATTTTCCTTTGAATTTTTCAGTGTTTTACCAACTGTGCTGGTTCTGTGGCTGATGCGACGGAGGCGCAGCGGTGAACATGACAGTGGACTGAGTGCCGCCGGCCAGTTTCTCCAGCAAATTCTTGGCCAGCTCAGTCATGTAGTGAGCATGCGCCTCCAGGGCTCCGCTGCTGCTCGGGCAGGACGGCGTCCCTCCAGTCGACGACGAAGGGAAGTGACGGCCACCGCGTCTGCAAAGCATTACATTCGACTCAAAATAGTATACAACTATTCTAACATTATTAATCTCAAACAAAATCGAGAAACACAAAGGAATAAGTCGGTAAATTTCTAAATGGATGGCACACTTGTTTGAAGCGGAATGGTGCGCTGGAGCGAAGGCAGTTCGTTGGGTCGAGCAAGAGAGCTCGCTGAGTGATCCTTGACTAGGGGATGAAGAACTCTCGTTCCCTTCATCCGACGAGCGACGAGCACACAATCTGAGAAGAAGGAGAGCTTGAGAGAGAAGCAGCCAGAGTATCAATGAACTGCACCAACCGATGAGAAGCAATGCGAGGGAGGAGGGGAGCTCTGGCGGTGCCAGCCGAGAGTCCCGTCGTGCACTCTTCATCGTCCTCGATGCTCTTGCTGTCTGGTACACTTCCACTACTGCTGCTGCTGCTTCCCTCGCACGAAGGGCGGCGACTGTCAATGGCCGATGACACTGGAGCTGCACCGCCCCTTCCCATGTCTTCCTCATCTCTCCTGGTGGTCGATGGTGGTTTCTCCTCGTGGGGATAAGTCGGCCTCTCTCCTCGGACAACGCATCGAACGCGGTATGCGGGGTCGTGCTCCAGGAAGTGGAGAGCATTCGTCTTGCTGTGCTTCTCTCTGGGAAAGAAGTCTTGCTCTTCAGAAATCAAGATAAACAAAGGAAGAAGGTAACAGAGAAAACAAGAAGAAAAGGAGATGACGAATAAAAACGTACGAGTACATCCGATGCAAGTTTGGATCGAGAAGTTTGTCGAGTACGAGGCCGAGCTTCTCGTTCGAGTCACGGTAGCTGCAATTTCAATGCTCATTGTCGCTTCAAATTACAATATATAACAGAAAAATAAACGCTTCAAAATAATTTTGAAAAGAAATGTCCAAAACTGACTGTGAGAGAAGATTGAATGCGAGGTCTCCTCTCTGGCGCCGGAGTCCCTCGGCGAGCATTCCGCTGTCACTCTCGTGGCGCGAGCGGCCGAGCACGCCAAGACAAGCCGCCAGAGCCATCTGCTCATCCGCAGCCGCCGCAGAAGAGGGACGGCTGAAGTGTCACAAATAAGAACATGCAACACTGTGAAAACGTGATACAAAGAGCAATCTATCGAAAATGTAAATAAAGGAGCTGCCAGGGAAGCAAAGTAACTCACTCAATGTGTTCAGCAATGACGAGTGCAAGGAAGATAAAGCGGGCGAGAGCAACGGGAGGGACGCCGGCAGCACTCTGCTCTTCTGCCGCACCTCCGAACTTCCCACGCACACCCGCAGCCTTCGAGCGGATCGCTTCCAGTTCCGTGCGGGTCAGAGACATCTTTAGCAGCACCGAGCACAGCTCAGTCTCCTGCAGAGAAGCATACTGTGACACTCTTGTCTATTCGCTTCAGGATCGTCATATTTGAATTACTTTCGATGTTTTCTCTCGGATGATATGAATTTCACGGACCAAATGATACAGTTTGACTTGTAGATATTTAGTGCTCATAGCTCCACGTGGAAGTGAGAGAACATCTAGCAGAAGTTGGAAGAGAGCCGAGTGGTGAGCAGCATACGGCAGCAAAAGTCTGCAGGGGACATCCATAATTGACATGGGCAACACAGTTGTCACAACAATGATTGAGGTGAAATGGCTTGATTTAAGTATAGAATAAAATGCGTACTTTGCAATGAAAAGAGCCCGCTCAAAAGTACGGCAAGTGAGTTCGCTCAGCGAGTGAAGACGCGCGTCGGGAACCTGTCAGAAAGAGGACAGGAGCATAGTGCCAAACAAGTTAAATTTCTCTTTTCTAATATTTTTATTATATTGATTACAAACCAGTGAGCCGACTGCAGCAATGGCATAAGCATCCGCGTCGCTGGCGGAGAAAGAAGCGGCAGCCGCGGCAGCGCGTCGCTTGGCCGCCGCGCCACTCCGGTGGTGGTAGTGGTGGGGAGGGGGCTGTTTGGACGAAAGGGGTTGGCGAGGGGCAGAAGGAGGGGGAGCCAAGGAGGAGGAAGACGCCGCACTCGATGCAGATGTCGTCGATGCCGACGGAACTAGGCCACTGCTTCCTTCCGCCTCAACATCCGCCAACTATAACTCATTCATAAACTGCCAGTTCTAGAATTAAGTGGGAGTCAAAAAAATTGTAGATACCACACTAGATAGAATATATTAAAATGTCAAACTCACAATACTAGGATCATGTGGGAGAAGAAGAAGGCGTGGCAGATGTGCCCGAAGATAGGAGGCCAGCTCAGCCGCACGAGCCACAGCAAGCCGTCCATGCCCGTGCCAGTGCAGACATTCACATCTTTAAATAAAACAAAAAAATAACTAGTATTGATGAAATAAGAGGGATTTTAGAATTAAAATATACAAACGGATTCTCTTACCTGGCCAATTTGAGTTCAGAACCGTCTAGGGGAGCATGGGCACTAGCAAACAAAAGATCCACATCCTCGGTCGGGAAATTAGATCTAGAAAGTAGCTTGTAGTTAAATATAGGCGAAAACGTTAACATAGAGAAATCAAAGAAGTGCAAAAAAGTGAGAAATGCAGATTGACCCAGACCGTCTGGCTCCACCACCGCCCGCATTGCCGTGTCTTTGCTGGTTATCCAGCCGGTTGCTGGGTCCAGCCACGTCACTCTCTTGTCCGGACTCTGTACTCTCCATGGGCTCCACAGCACGAGTCTGAAAAATAACACAGCCCTCATCTGATTGTTAGGCTCTGTAGCACAGTTCGCTTCTATTCTCGATCAAACCAACTGCCTAAACAAAACTTAAATTGAAAATAATATGTATATTGTAATAGAAGAGCTGGTGTAAGTACTAACCGATCGCCTGGTATGCTGTTGTTGTTGGACGTCAGGCATCTCGTCAGCATAAAGAAGAGCAGCCGCGGGTCGGTGCGAGGAAGCCCCGCCCACCAAGCCAGACCCAGACGACCGGGACTTCTTATGCTTGCTCTGCAAGGCAAGTCCGTTCTAATCGAATGCAAAATAAGCAGCTAGAATAAATATGAAGGATGAGTTCGGAGTAAAGACCTTCTTTTTGCCCTTCTTCTGTTCACATATAACAGCGGCATGATCGGGATGCATGGTTCCTCCGGCGTAGTAGAAAGTGGCTGCAGGCAGAACAGTGCAGATGGTGTAAGGCTGGCGGAGAGAGATCGCAGCCGCGGCCAGCTGCGGCAGATGAGGGGCGTTGCTCATGCCGCCCGTGCCAGAAGGGATCCCCGACACCTTCTGAGAAATCTACGTCTTTAGATCCTGGATCAATAAGAAAGTAACAAGATTATATAAAATAGACAAGCATGCTTACTCTTGTGCACGTGACAATTCCAAGTTCAGCAGGAGTCCACGACAAATGGCAAGCCTAAAGAACCATTTCAGATTTATATACCAATGAATAAAAAAATTAATCTTTACGCTACTGCCCACAAGCAGCATACCTGCAGAGCGGAGAAGAATCCGGGGAAGACGGCGGGAGAAAAACTGGCCGCCTTCTCTGAGAGCGGCTGTCTCTGCTCGTTCACAACCGAGGAGATCAGGAGGGCCAGCACCTCAAATGTAAACTGTAAGCACTTCATAACATATAAAATCGTCTTTAAACCAGAAATGAGAAACTCTACTCGCTGGGATAATGGAACTCAGCAAATAGTGTGATAACCAGTTATGGCGTATTAAGTAATCTAACTAAACAAGCCAACAAATTGACAAAATATTCACGTACATTATGGTACTCGCTGCTGGTAACGCCGGAGTGATGATGCTGATGCTGGTGGTTGTTTCTGCTGGTCTTGAGGGCGCGCGAGTGGCCGCCGGCGCCAGTGGCGACGACGGCGCGGCTGCAGGACTGCAGCACTAACCAGATACGGTCTACCGCAGTCCGGTGGTACAGTTGCACCACTACTTCCAGCTGCAATAGGAAAGATCTCTTCTCCGATCCCCAATTGACTCTCCTTACCTGTCTCCTCTCCTCCCCCGTCAGATCTGGATTGAGTGCGGCCGCTCTCCACAGGGCCACCATCTCATCGCAGAGTTGAGCCGCGCAGAGTGCCGTCTCTTCCTGAATGAAAGAATGTCAGAGTTAGAGGGGGCCGTTGTGATCTCGCCTGATTGCTGAGAAGAGGATGCGGAGTTCGTCTCTCGGAAGACTGCGTCCAGCGACCCGATTGAGTCAGAGAAGTCACGTACCACCACACCAGCACCTGCACAATTTATGCTACATCTACATCAACAATAAACAAAACAAATTGAATGCGGATAGATGAAAGCCTTGCAAACCTGAGTGCTGGCGAGACATTCATCTGTGATAACATGAAGAAGAGTAGTCGCATTCTCATCCCGCCGCTGGAACATAGCGCGGACTATCGACAGAAGATTCCATAGACCTGACAAGCATTACACATGACTCATTCATTCTAACAGTCTCCAGTATTCTTCCACGGTTAATAGAAACGACAGAGTGAATATAAGACCTTCCGGGCCGCGAGACTTGAATGGTTTCAGCAGCATCTGCCACTCGGATGCGATTGCCGGCTGGGTCGAGCTCAGGAATTGCACGTCGCTGAACAGACAAAGAAGTAACAGAGAACATTGGAAATTGCATCCAAAAGAGAGTTCTCCATTAATTCAAAATTGATGCAAGAATGTCCTCACCAGTGAACGGTAGGACTAGGCTGGCAGAAGCGGTAGAGAGTGCGCGAGATACGAGCACGCAGCTGGCAGTCGTTCACACTCCATAGGGCAACTGCTTCATGGCCACCATCCGTGGGGTCGGGGGCACCTGCAAGCACGCCAGATCTTCGTCATTCAACCAATTGCCTACTAGATTTCTTATTCATTTGGGCACCTAACAGGCCTAAATCCATAATAAAGAAAAAGTTGCAAACCAGCTGAATGATAGATTGAAGACTTTGGATTACGCAGATCGTCCAGCAATTTTTGTGCCAATGGAAGATACTAAACGAACAATAATTAATCACGGATACTACAAATTTCATTCGTTCTCACCTTTCTCGGTAGGTCGTTAATGAGGTACTGTGCAAACTTTTTGAGTTCAGTGGAACCGAGCTCGTTTATTGAGTCCCATACAGTCACTCGAAACTCCACCTGAAATGGCGCTTTGTAGGAAGTAGGAAATAAATGCAAATGATGTTTCATTCATTAAATTCATTCAGTTGCAATAAGAAAATCATGGGTGATAAAACTCACTGGGGCTCGGCAATAATGATGGCGATAAACAATTCAAAGCAATAGTATGTTACAAGTGAATAGAAATGTCAGTTAAAAGTGCTTTGGTCAATCTGCTTCCAGTATAAAAATAACCTGTTGAGGCTGTCGAATACGGTAGAGGCACAAGGCAACCACGTGCTGGCACCAGGAATTCGAGCAGCTCGAGCATTCGCTCCAAACGACTCGGCAGCTAAAACACGATGGTTATGCGGTGGTTGCTTTGATCTCTTCAAACTAGTTCAACTCCATCAAAAAAGAACGAACCGGTCAACCTTGAGCGAAACATTATGAATTCGCTCGCCATGCTCTGCCAGCTGATTCCGCCTTGTATTCCTTCCCCCGGGGACTCCATCATCAGCTCTTCCACTTCATCATCCAGATGGTCCTCTGAGCGGAAGCCAGTGTTGCTCAGCGAATGGCACACCACTTGCGCAGACAGGTGATAGCCTGCGGACACACACAATCATTATTAATCACCATCATCATTATATCAGCTACAATAATAGTAGCAGAACCATTTTTTTAAATACAAGAAATAGCAACAGTTGGTAAACTGAGTAAAATAATCCAGTTAAATTAGGGTAGCGCACCTATCTGCATAGCATTGGAGACAGCGCCGGACTGGTAAAGCAATTCTCCGCGGTGGAATTCTTCGACTCCCTCGTTCTCCAGACAACTGCAGCACACTTTTCTTCGTTTGTAATTATAGAATGCCTTGAACGCAAGAATTAAAAATTTGATTTAAAATGTTCACTGACCTGTACAAGCGGATATCATCATCCGAGTCAGGGAAGCACCACCAAGTTATGGCAAGGAAGATCTTGTCTGGGATAGACTGGGGGCCTTCGAGAGGCAAGGTCGGCATCTCCAGGTCTTGTGAAGGGAGAGGGGGACTTGGACGAGTGTAGCGATACAACATTGACTGAAAAGAATGAACCAGTAAATCGTTGTTCTAACAATAAGGGAAAACGAGTAACCTTATTATAGCACTCCTCGAGTAAGCAGAAGGGAAGCTGACGAGCGCATGTCTTGGCAGAAAGAGTGAACAGCGAACCGACTTGTCGCTCCCGCGCATCCCCGTTCAACACTCAAATACTCTCATTTGCTGCTAAAACTCTCTTCATTTAGAACAAGTAACAGTGAACGTCCCATTATCCAATTGCATCTAATTAATCCAATGATCTCTCTTACCATTTCCAGCCGAGTTCCCATTGGCGGCTCTCCTCTGCGGTCGGGGAGTGGGCCGAAGGGTGTTGGTGGAAGAAGCAGAAGCACGGCCCCCTTGGGAGCGGGAGGAGCGGCCAGTGCCTGAGGCTCGCGAGCCGCCTGCCACTTCTAGGCAAACGACTTGTCTTACTTAACAAAAGGAAAACTATTTTGCCGTAAATTTTTTTTAAATACAAGAGTGATTGTTAATTAAAACGACGGGAAACAAAGAACATATAAGAAGCGTCAATCATCAATCAACTGTTACCATGTCAAGGATAGTTTTTAAAAGGAATTGGAAGTAACCTTGATATGGATGCTGAGGTGAGATGTTACTGTAGCTCGCGGTTGTCGCGGGCGCAGCTGAAGAGGAAGATGCTCCGGAGGCAGAGGACAAATCCCAGCCGCGCCAAGCAGCTCCGGACGCGGCGCCAGAAGCGGAGGGGCCGCCAGAGTAGGCACCTGCGCCAAGATGGTGGTCTCCGCGGCCACTGGTCGAGTCACTCGTCACAACCGAACACAGGGAGTCGTCCTCGAACTGTTCAGAGTCCTGCCAAATGCATCGGTTAATAACTTAAAATAAATCGATGAACAAGGATAACCCAAATCCGACATTTACATGTGTGAGCATATCTCACGACAAGTTTAAACAATGAAAAGTGAAGAGAAGATCAGAGTAGAAAGCAAAGTGGAAACCTCAAAAGAGTAATCGTCCCTCTCGGCCTCCGCGGCGTCCTCGTCCTCATGGGGCGCGAGAGCCGCCGCAACCACGGGCGCCGGCGCCAGAGCAGCCGCCGGCATTCCGAGGGCCGCGGCCTCCTCTGCACTCAGCTCGAGCTGGTCGATCTGCGCCACCAGCTCATCGTCTTCCATTTGACAATTCTCTTTATCTGTGAAGACAAGATTAGTTAAGAACGGTGATTTCCTTAAAACATTCATGATTCAATAGGAAACTACGTCAAGCAACTTGATGAGCGCAATTCCATCGAAATAAAATCAAAAGCGACGAAATTAACAAAACGGTGAACATTTTTGTGAAACAAAGAATGGGCAAAATAATTCATTAGCCACAGAGAGTGAGAGTGAGGGAGAGAAGAAAGATCCATTTTTGACAGGTAAGTCGCTGCCTTTTTCTCTCGTTTCTCTCTTGCGCTCTCGACTCTGTAATTCGCTCACTATCGAACTTTCCGTCCATATGCGCAATTGTGGCTTGCCTGGGGCTAACTGATCGAAAAGTGAAGAGATATGGATGGACAGAGGAAGAGGAGATAGAGAGAGAGAGAGAGAGAGAGAGAGAGAGAGAGGAGAGAGAGAGAGGAGAGAGAGAGGAGAGAGGAGGGACGGGCCAAGGCGGTGCGCGTGTGTGTCCGGCGGCGTGCTCGGCTGTGTCGTGCCGCCGGCCGACCCGAGCTGGCACGGGAGAGTGAAAAGAGAAGGCGAGAGAGCAGGAGAGGAAGAGAGACGCAGAGAACTCTCTGGTCAGAGTGGACAGCGAGAGAGCAGAGATGCACTGTGTAAGTGCACTCACTCTCTCGCTCTCTCGCTCTCTCACTCTCCCCCACTCTCTAGTCGCCGTCAAGCTGTGGAAGGACAACTGCTCGAGAACCGAGAGAAGACGTCAAGAAAAGAAGAAAAAACGAAAGTGCAAAAGAAAGAGACAAAGAGAGAGTAGGGATAAAGAGAGTGGAACAAAAAGAATAAAGCATGGTCAGAGCGCGGTGAGTACACCCACATGGAAGAGAGGACAACTAGCAGCACAACAATAGTGGAGAGGAGCTCAGAGGGGGATAAGAGAAGGATGCTAGGAGAGGACACTCTTGGAAAGGATTGAATAGAAGAAGGAAACGGGGTGAGATGCCAAGGTCATCTCAATGCACTAGAACAGAAGAAAGAGAAACAATAGCAAAGTCCATTAGCCTCAATCTACATTCAGATATCACTGATCCTTTTACGGGGTCAGGGAATTCAGGAGAATGAGACGGAGAGAATAAAGAGAAGAGGCATGAGAAAGTTATAGTCAATAAGAACGAATGAGGAAAACATGGGAGTATGAGAAAGGGGGAGAGTAATAAAAAGAATGAGAAAGGTTCATATTCGGAAAGCCTTCGCATTTGCACTTCCGGGCAGCAGTTCACGTACATTGTCTAGGAAAGCAAGTACACGTAGACTTATTTATACAACTATTACTGCATGAAATCTCACACATGAAGTTAGAGAAAGACTTGTGTATGTTTAAAAAAAATTAGTTGTTCTTAAAAACTACCATCCATTTTCATTTTTTAGTTTAAAATTTTAGCAAAATCCTAAACATTGAGAGCTAATTGGGTTAAAGAATTTGGTCCATATCGGGGAACATCTAATGGTGGAACTTAAGTAATGTCGAAATATATCACCCAAGTGTGCCTGAGTCAGCAGTGAGTTGGCCAGGATAAAAAAAGTTAGAGAGTAAATGTGGAGAGGGTTGGTATACAGGTCATCCCTCTACACTAGATAGTTCATTCAAGTGATAGAGCAGAGTAAAAGCAGACAGACCACGCAGAGATGACCTTCCGAGACTCGGGTGATTTCTGATTTATGACAGATCCGAATCATGGCCCTGAGCGAGGTTACGAGCAAGATCATTGCAGCAGAAGAGGCTAAACAGAATAGTACGTGGAAGATCAGAAAAAAAGAGAGAGAGAGAGAGAGAGTGAAATCGAGAGAAAGGGAAGGGTTGAGTTGCTTGGTGAAGGCCAGCACACACTTACACACACAAGGAATGGCCACTCCTCGCTCCTCTGCTAGCAGTGGCCACTGGCTGCTTCTCTGGCTCTTGCACTCTCTCCCTCCTTCCCGCTCGCGCTCTCTGTCTACCCTCTCTCACTCCCTTCTGCACTCGCAAAGACAGCGTGATCGATAGAGCGGAGGGAGATGAGGACTGAGAGAGTGGAGGAGGGAGAGAGGAATCAGCTGGCACGGGCAGAGTGACCCGCTTTCCACAGCCCCAGTCTGGCTCTCCAGCTCTAGCTCATACTCTTCCGTATCACAATCCCCATCCGATATGCTCCTCGATCACCTTGATCTTTAACGTATTATGGCAACCGCAGTCGAGTTTAATTGGGGAATGAAAGCATCTTAACGCCGATTGTTTTGAAGGTTAAAAAATGAAGACCCAAAAAGGGATCCCATCAAGAGACGACGAGAAACAAATAGCACAAAACCATTACGCCAACGAAACTGGATCGCTACGTCACGCATGAAAGAATTCTGCTAATCTTCTATTAACTTATAACTTCCACGCAAGGAAACTACATCCGCCCAACCGTGACGATACAAGAATAAATTTGAATAAATGAGCACAAAGGTTCAATTGTCACTCCGGAACTCCTGAAAGAAATGTTGTTTACACGTTTTTAAATACTTATCCTGGATATTGTAGGGTTCTTTTTTCTCCAGTGGATATATTTGGGCAGCCGCAGCAAAGTAACAACAAAGCATCGAAATTTAAAGCGGAAGTGAGGAATTTACAGGAAAGTGAAATGAAGGAGACTTTAAACCCAGTTTTAACTTGTCCGTCATTTAACAATTTCTAATAACTCATGTTGTCAATTAAGGCAGCGCACTTGTCAAAAGTGTGACCAGGAGGCTCGAAGCTACTTGAGATTTCAATAGCAGTTTTCCCTGCTTTTCGTCAACGAGCGCTTATATCATACGGCTTGTAAATATTGCCTTTTTTTTAATTTGTAAAGACAATATGCTCCGATTCCACGTATTATCTCACGGCATTCTTTTATTCTTTTAAAATGTTGCGAATTGCTTGTGGCATAGTGCTTCGTTGCGATACGTTGCTTTCGAGTACACATGTGAAAGAAGTTATTAGCTATCTTCATTGTACGCTCACAGCTGTGTCATCTGCCACTACTTTTGTTGTAGATCGTCATGGAACCAACTAAGAAAGAGCCCACAGATCCGGACGCAGATCTTGACAGGATGATTGAAGCTATTAGCAGGTTAATATTGTTTTATTGGTATTATTCAGTTACTCCTGCTCCAGTAAAAATAATTTTGCAAACAACTTTTTTACCTCCCGATTCACTCCAAGGGGGTTTATGAGTACGAGAAAGACGAAAATAACAACCATTTTGCATGTTTCCGTCGAAAAAGTTGTCACATTTGTCATTCGAGCAGGTTTTGCGTTTGGCGGTGGCTAAGGAATCGCCAAGCCATAATGTTAGCCACACTCGGCAAAAGACAAATGATGGGCCTTCAGGACTCCTGTACCTCTTTGAAATCACATAGCCACGAGATATAACATTATATTCGTAATCCCCACATCAACAAACCCCCGTATCGTATTTAGCAAGCAGTTTGGTGGGAAATTTTTTTGAGGAAAAGTGGTCATAACTTTTGTTTTTGAGGGAATTATGCAAAATGATTGTTATATTCGTGTTCCTCGTGCTAATAAACCCCCTGGAGTTCATTAGTACGAGGAAAATATTTAGAAAAAATTTTTTTTTACTGGAGCAGGAGTAACTGAATAGTACCGTTTTATTTTCCCCGTATTATTCCGCTCCCAAATATTAACAAGATTGTTTACTAATGCATTTTTTTTCTATTAACCAGTACATAAAATGTTTATTGTCCATTAGGGAAGAGAATACCGAACTGGACGATGATCTTCGCCGCCTTGTATTCCCTTCCTCTCAGCCGGACAGAATCTCTCCACGCGCAGGTATCTTTCATCTTAATAATTTTCTTTCATTTGGGGTTCTTCTTGACTTCAAGCTAAACCTAAAATCGTAAAAAAAGATTATTTGGGGAAAAGTTAATTTCATGGTGCTGCTATGAAATATAAAATTCCAAATTTAGTTTTATTTCGAATTTTTGAAATTGCCAGTGCTATCATAAATCGTGATTTTCCTTACACATGAAATCAGGCATTTGATTACAATTTCTCCTTTGCGGTCAATTGTTACAACAGAGTTCTTTCTTGTTTCTGTACTAAATATTACACTTTAATTATCCAGGGTTTTGCTATTGAGGATGTAAATGAAAGAGTTTACACTTTATTCTGCTTTTATTAAAGGCTCTGAACAGCCGGAGGAGTGCCGGTTGCCGCCTGCACTTCGCGATCCCCAAGTGATGCCGTACACGGAAGAGGAGGCCAGGGCTCTAAACTCCGATTCCCTCTGTCGGTTCTTTTGTCTCTTCTTTATTCTTTTTTTTGTGTTTACATGCGGAGTAGTTAAAGTGGTACGCTTGCTTGAAGATCTCTCGGATGCCCTGGAAGTGATGCGGAGACAAATGGAGGAGTGCACTTCCAGTCCCTTCCCACAACCTCCCTCTGCCACTTCCTCTTCCATGTTCTACAATTCGCCTCAGATGACATCTCCTGGCTTTTCTCCTTCTCCTTATCTTGCAATTCAGGTATAAAATGCAAGGAATTTATGCTACAACAGAACATTATGTCTAATATAACTTTTTGAACCTCTTACTACTGGGTTGTGTTTAATGAAGTAAACAAATCGGAAATAAGAAAAGGGGATTTAAAGGGATCTGCGGCGGAAGCGTCTCCCGAGTCATACATGTCTCCCCGTCCACTGCCTCCTCTTCGGCCTCTCCCTCTCCCTCAGACTACTTGCTATGCGAATCACGGCACTCCGCACCATGAAATAGAGTCAGCCCTCACTCTTTTATATTAGCTAATCTCACTACCCTTTACTTCAGTTGCGAGTCCGTTCCATCGGATTCGAAAGAGAATCCGATGGAGCAATCAGTGGGAACTCCTCGAAGTGGAGCGAGACGCGTGAAATGTTGTCGGGGAGGAATTGACTTCTGCGCGGCCATACGAGAACTCGTCAGGGTAATGTCAATTATTCATTTATATCTATGATTCATAATTGCTCCTTTAATAATCGGTGAACGTAAGTTAAGCAAGCTATGGCTTTGTTTTTCATTTAATATTTTTGTATTATGAACCTGAATGAAACCACTGGCTTCAGGCCAAGGACCCCACCCAACAGCACCTCGTGGACGTCCCCTCCGTCTCATTCGAACGCGACACTTTGCACGCCCATGTTAAGGAGCGGGGTTTCCGGCCGAAAGATGCAACACTCGAGAAAGAGCTACTTCGTACGACAATTAATACTTCTTCCTTTATTGATTAATCGTTAAAGTATTACTTGTAGCTGAATTAGTTTGTATTTCTTGCCGATTCTTAGCCTGGGAGATCTGTCCTCCGATGCCACTCGTGAATGGATCGAAGAAGGCACCGACTATGACAGACTGCGACCAATGGTTACGCATCGGCTACTTCGAACTCGGCCAGAAGGTTCCCACTCTATCCAACTACTCTCCTTTTATGTTACGTGTGAATTTATGTTTTTCATTCTTGAGTACTAGAATGGAATTGAGATGGGAGAAGAATACTATGCAACACCCGGAGTGCGTGCTGTGAATGTGACGGGGTACTCCTTCACGGATGACAAGACTTCCTTCGCATTCGGAGGAATCTCTTGCAGCAGCCGAGACAGAAAGACAGAGGCAGTGCGCAAGGAAATTGGTATCTTCCTTCTCTTATCACCAGCCACTTCTATTCAACTTGTTCGGTTCAGGGAGGGCGATGCGCCTCGAACTGAACGAGGACAACACCGTGGACTTGATTGTGGAGAGTGAGCCTCCTCTCTTCATCCAAGCACCCATGCACTCTCTTCTCAAGAGACAGAACGATGAGAATCTCAGTCTCACTACCGTATTCCGATTAGCGTGTCCGGACAAGGACAATGGTACGAAATTGCACCACTTTTACTGCTTTCGAGAAGGAGCCCTACTTCAAGCATTCCAGAGCCTCGGATGCGGGTGTTCGATGAGAATATCTTCAACTGCTTGATTAGTCATGCCTACGACATGGGATATGACCAGTTCTACGCGCTCGACGTTTGCTACAATACTTTACGAAACGCATACACAATAGAAACATATTTTCACAAAGAGTACTTACTTCTTACAAAGGATACTGTAATGTCATTATAAGATGGTTCTATTGCAGAATATGTGTCGAATTCGTGTGTCTTTCATCAAAGGATGGGGTTCTCACTACGCCCGTCAGAGTGTGACTGAGACTCCCGTCTGGATTGAGATTCAATTCACCGCCATGCTGCAGAAGATTGACATTGTATGTTTATTGGGTTACTCTTTCTGTACCGTTCTGCTTATTCGAAGCATTTTGTTTCTCTTTCTCTCTCTCTCTCTCTCTTTCTTTTCCTCTTTCTCTCTCTTTCCCAGTCCCTCTCTTTCTCTCTCATGCCTGGATATTGCCAAGCCCTTGTTTAGGTTAGCGCATACCCCGGAAAATATGGAATATTTTTATTCCACAATTTCTCAATAAGATGAATATTAGGTTGCTTACCGTGCTCTGCTTCCATATCCAGACGTTGACCAATTTGTTTTTATTTCTATTTCGTAACTATTTTCTTACCCTGTCTAGATATCGTTTAAAAAAAATTCTACAGAACTGATTTTTCTTCTTCCAAATTTTACTATTGATTATCAAACTATTTTTGTTCTTCCTACGAAGAAAAAATGAGCACCGAAAATGCTAATCAAAGCAGATAAAGTAACGCATTAGTATTGTTTCAGTTCCTGAACTCAATGGGCCCGAATTTCAACAAAGCGTCTTCAGTCTCCTGAACTCATTCTGAGCTACATCCGACTCGAATGTTTTCCTTCCCTCCGAGCTTTCGTCAGTCAACTTCCTGTTATAATTCCTTGCCATTCCTATGGAACGACTAAAGTTTGAATCAGGATCGATTGCAAATTCAGCGATTTTTGTTTATTCGTCTGAGTTGTTGGTTTTTTGTGAGTCTGTTCGGGCTACTGTGCATCCTCCTCGGTTTCATAGAATATCTTCAAATTACCTCTTTAATTGACATTCTCTATTATTTTAAAATGTGGACTGCACCAGGTCTACTCTTCTAAAATTGCCTCCTTCTGCATTGTAGTCATACCGCTTGTGTTTTTTGAGCTGTTGTTTCTTCTACCCTTATTTCCATTGTTATCTGCCTACCTGAATTTCCATTCGAGAGAAGTAGAAGTCATCTGCCAACACTTTTTATTTACTTCTGAAATTATATATAACATTTCTTTAGAAATAAGACTTAGATTCGTGGCACTCCTCAGAAACACAGTCTGTCATCCATGCCCACGGGAGTACTCTGATTCTCGAATTACCCCTGCCGAATGAAACCAATTGACTCTTATGCTAATTCGTACCTTAGAGTTTTAAAGAGGAAGTTTTGTCTTGAAGAGTGTATGTTTCATAGTATGATGTATCTTTTCAGATTCCTGAGGAATAAATATTTGGATTGAAATTATACAATTGTACAAATCAAATATCTGCTGAAAAAAATATGTTGTTAGATTTAAAAAAAACTAGTATTGTTAGTTTTCAGTGTTTTGCATGTAAAGTTTGCCGGTTTCATCGTTGACTCATTCTGTGCCCATTAGCACTGTAGATTTTGGGGTAGAATCGCGCATCCGACCTTGGCTTCGTTTATTATTAAAGCAGCGCGCGTGAAACGGTTCCACTCGGGTGGCTGTTTCTTGCAAGCATGCAAAGAACGAGGTACTGTTTCAGTTTTTTTCAGTCTTCTGGCAAGCTTTCTATAAAGTTGTTCTATAATTCGGGTCGGTTGTTTGGTGAGAAAATGGATTGACAAAGAACTTGGCAGGCTGCCTTTGTTCCATTCTGACCTCGGACGACATTCAGCCAACAGCACATAATTTTTTTCTTTTCATTTTGAATAATTGTAATCGAACCGAGAAAGTGAAGAGAAGTAAATGAGAGTAGGTATAAGACCTGGAAAGAATGCACGAATGATCCTTCTCTGCGGTGGATCAGGAGTGCCTGTCAGGCTTCATAATTGCTGAGACATATTGAAGTGTTTTGCTCAAAACATGCCTGCCCCTCTTGGATATGTGTAGGCGTAATGTAACAAAACCTGTTCGTCGCCCGTTTCCTTTGCTAATTGTAAGAAAACATCCTTGACATGGACATATATGATTGGGAGGGTAAAATACTACTCACAATCAGTGTTTCTAAGGCATTCGTGAATAACATTCAGGTTATGACGTGGTTATTCCGTAATTATTTGCATGCGGAAAACCACGAAAACGTCGTTGGTAAGCTTGTAAAGTGCTTCTTCAGCCATACAAGTTGTTCTCGCATTAGTCTGTTTGCATTGTCATTTCAGTTAACACAAAATGCTTCTGAAAATGCCAGAGACAACGAGTTTTGACAATCTCAATTTGCAACCTTTAAAAGCTAGTGCCCTTGGCTTGGTTAAGTATTTCAAGGTCGAAACTGTCAATGATAGCCATCGCAGAAGGAAGACACCAACTCAAGTGGAGACAGTCTCGAGACTCTTGGCCGAACTGTGCAAAAAAGGACATTTCTTTATAAAAACGGAGTCTTTGCTGAGAGAGCAGGAAAAAGGGAGAAGAGCGTGAGAAATAGAATACGAAGATACAGAGGCAGAATAATAAAGAGAGGAGCGAGAGAGAGAGCGAGAAGCCGACAAGAGAAGAAGGGGAAGTGCAATGTCAGAGGCTTAGAATGGCGTTCTTACTCCGCATCGGGCGAGGAGGCAGGCGACAATTGGCAGCCGGTTTGGTAGTTTCCGCGATGCTTCTTTCTCATTCTCTCCTCTCATTCTCTCTCTCTTTCTCGCGTTTCTCCCTCTCTCTCTCTCGCGTTTCTCTCTCTCTCTCTCTCGTTCTCGTTCTCTCACTCTCTCGTTCTCTCTCTCTCTCTCTCTCTCTCTCTCTCTCTCTCTCTTTCTCTTTCTCTCTATCTATCTGAGCTTCTCAAGGGTGTGCTAACCACCTACTTATGGTTTTGACACCGTGATTGGCCGGGTCGAGGTGTGCTTTCGGAGCATTTGCGTGGCTTTCACCCAGACACACTCGGAATGTTAACAGATCATTCCAGGAGCTCCTTTACTGATATTGAAAAAAATACTGCACCCTAAACTTTTTTGTTTGTTAAATTTTTTCTACATTTAACCTTTTCTTCATTTCTTTTTCTTCATCGTTATTCAGAATTCTGAGTTCTAATCGTCATAGATTACCATCTCTCCGTTGGAAACACATTATATAATTTTTTTTGTCTTTCTATAGCCAGATGCCTTTATTGCTACCTTTTGTCGTCATCGTCGCCCCAATTTACTCTGTCTCACTCTATTCCTCTTTCTCTCAGGTTTTCGCTGTCTCTACTCATGTCTTCTCCCCCTCACACCCTCTGAGTTATTCACGCTCTCTTCATTCCTTGACTTTCTCCACCTTTCCCTACTTCTTCGCTCCTCTCTCTCTCAATTTGGCACTGCAAGCACAAGTGCCAATTTCACAACGACACCTTATTGCCCTGGTCAAGTTTAGTTCATTCAGCAGCAGTTTCAGAATAACACAGACAGCTAGAGCTGCGCACTTTCGATCACCTTCTAGTCTTCATCGACAACTGCCTTAGCTTTCAGTGTGACATCTGTTTCAATTTAGTACATGTTCTATATTGTTAGTTTAAAAATTTCGTCACCTATTAGTGCATTATCCTTCAGCATAACAATGAGAGAACGGGAGGGATTGGAGAGGGTGAGAAAGAAATTGGACAGGGAGAGAGAGGTAGAGAGAGAGAGAGCGTCAATGAATTAAGCAGAAGAGCATCACCAATGCGGCGCGTACTCTGTCCTCGCACCTACAAGCTATCATGACTAGGCGGTCGGCCTTGTATGGATGACAGCTTCTAGATCTCCCTTCTCTTTACAAAATCTCACCTTTAGTCAATGTTGCAATCACCTCCTTCTCGTTCTCTCCCCCACTCTATCACTATCTCTTTTTATCACATCGTATATCTCCAACTATTTCTCTCCACCTCTCTCTTTCTCCTTCTCTTTCTCTTCTTCCGTCTCCAGTCTCTTCTCTGCTTCATCCCTCGTATGAATGTCCTTGGCAAAGATAGTCCCTCTGCATTCGTAGACATGCTTGCCTGTTGATAGTCGCATGTCACAGAGCCGAGTGCATGGCAAACGATTTTTTTTCTTCTTCCAATCTGTCGTGACAACCACGTCATTGTGAATAATCATTTTTTTGCTAAACTTTACCTACATAGATTCCTATAATTATACATACATAGCTGCTCCGTTTTGTCACAGAACTTGGCGCTCGCCGTGAGGATGGCGCTTCTGTGGCTCGTCGCTTCCCTGCTACTCCACACTTCAGTCGCTCAGCTTACGGTATACACAAAGTTCTGAATTATCTACACATCACAAAGCCCAGCGTTGATATTAGTAGATATTTTTCAATTATTATTCCCAATTCATCTCGAAATTGCAGTCTTCTGCGACGCCGGCAACACTAGAAGCGAATGATGGATTCGTACCCATCGGCGGGGGCTCCCCGACTCTCCCGGCCGGCTCTGCCTTCTCTGCTGTCTGGCCCCCCTATGTGCCCGTTGATCCCAATGCTTTGCAGGCAAGAGAGTGCGAAAGAGTCAGGGCAGAAACGGAGGGTCATCTGCTTTTCAGGTGGCTCGAGTGCCTGGCAACCGGCCGAATCCGTTGCCCATGTTTCCCCGTTCAGTCGGTGCAGGGACGCCCCAGGGCTCTTCTGAGACTGCCATCGCAGGCCCATTCGTACACAGACACCCCTTCCGCTCTCCATTCCCCACTGATCAGGCAGGCCTTCTTTCTCTCTCTTTCTCTACTTTCTCTCTCTGTATCTCCCTCATTTCTCTCTCTCTCTCTCTCTCTCTCTCCCTCTGTGTTTCTCTTCCGATCTCTGTTTCTCTATCATCATATTTGCATGCCCTGCAGGTAATCAACGACTACACGGTCCCCGTAGGCCGGGCGCGTGTGAATATTCCCCGCACGCTTGGACGCAATCGTGTTAGATAAATATGTACATACATACATATATGCACATTTGTAGTTTTTCCGGACACACTCTTAACGGGACACAATTTATTTTTTAAAGATAAGTATTTAGAAAAAATGATATAACTCGCACTGATTTAGGTGTTTGTTGATCACACTCTGGACTCTGAGACAGAGAGACAACTACGCCAGAAGACAAGCAAGCACACCTACTACGGAGTGGCCGCGCCCATCCACAAGGAGTGGCCAGAGCCAGGAGTGGGCTACGGGCCATGGAGGGCGTTCAGCAAGCACAGCGACTACTACTCTGCCGACTATGACGACTTCGCTTACCAAAGACGCAACCCCCTTCTCACCGATAGCAATGTTAGCATTGGTTGCCTTCTTCTCTCTCCTTCTGTTCTCTCTTTCCTCCTTCCTCAGGCTGTCCATCTTGCTCGTTTCCCAATCTTCGGAACCGCGAAGCCTGGTACGCGGAGAGTGGCACGGTCTGCTCCTCTCTTCGAATTGGACGGCACTCCAGTCACTCCGGAGGACGCGGCACCTGTCGCCGAGAAGGGTTCGGAACCGCTCCCCGTGAACATGGAACAGCAGCCGAAGGTCATCGTCAACAAACTCGTTCATCGCAGGGCGGCCGCGCGCCATGAACACAAGCATGTAAGGGCGCATTAAGACTATATGTAGTGTGGAGTGTTAGGATGGTGTATAATGAGAAATACTTAATACTATTTTTTTAATAATATAATTTTGTCGTCATTTTTAGCGTATCTCCCGCCGCGATGCCCTCTTCGAGCTGGACGGCACTCCCGTGGCGCCAGAAGAGACGACGACTGAGGCGGCAGACGCTTCCAGCGCGGCCCCATCCACCGCGACTGACGCGGAAACCACGACGAGCATCCCTGTGCAGGACGAAGTGGCTGCGAAACTCCTTGGAGAGAACGGCACCAGTTCCCCCTCTTCTACCGGTTCTACAACTGAGACAGTGACATCGACTGCTGAGACTTCTTCAACCATCACCACTACTCTTCCCACCACTACATCCAGCTCGTCTGACACCACAACTTCCACCACCTCTTCAACCGTGACAGCGGCGTCTTCTCCGAAGACATCTTCCACCGTAAGCCATGCAGCAACCGCAGCCCACTCCCTCCCAGTCAGTCATCACCACGGAGGCAACTCCGTCTCAACTACAGTTGCTCATACCGCGACGAGTGACCGAATTGGCCGGCCCTCCCCAACCATTCCATTCCGACCTACCATACCAAGCCGCTTCGTGTCCCATTCTGCCTCTGTCACATCAACAACGAAGACGCCTGCCAAGGTGGCACCGTCTCTTGTGGCCCGTTCTCGTCTCTTGCAATCTACCGCCCGCTCGAGTGCCGTGGCGACTTCTACCGTATCCCCCACACATGCAGCTGAGTTGGATCGTGCCTCTTCCCACCCACCGGCAGCCACCTCCCGCCATCCCTTGTCAACTCCTCCACACTTCCGCTTCGCGACAACTCGTCCTGTCGGCCGTGTCTCTACCATTGCACGGCCCCTCCCTATCCAGAGACGACTCGAAGTAGACTCGAATACGGTAGAGACACTGCGAGTTCACGTGGAGCAGCTCATGTCCACGGTTGTGCAACTGCAGTCCACTCTCCTCTCGCAGCAACAGAGAATCGCCGCCCTTGAGAACCATCTCAGGAGACGTGCTCTCATGAACAGATTCCAGCGACTAGCTTCTGTTAGTCTCCCTACTTCTCTGCTCTCTTTCTCCTTCTTTCTCTCTCTCTCTCGCCCCTCTTTCTCCTTCTCTCTCGCTATCACTCTCTCCCTATTCCTCTCTCTCTCTCTCTTTACAAACACATTTATCTATAAGAGAGCAAAGGCAGGTGAAGTGCTCAATTAAAATAAAATAAATGTTTATAGCCGAATTCTCGATCCGCTCCCAACACTGGAAGACACTCTCGGAGGGAGGCAGTCAACAAGGCGAAGACGGATGAAACGGTCGATCCCTCGTCACATCGAGTGGCTGGTGGGGATGCCAAGGCAGTCTAAATGAAGGGAGGAGAGAGAACGAGAGAGAATGTCAAAGAGGAGAGCGATTGAGAGGCGGCAGAAAGAAACGAAGAGCTAAACGGTTTGAAACTAAAGAACATTGATTAATAATTCGTATCATGCCATCATACACTTTTTTCTGTTGCCAGATATAAAATTTGATTGTTAGAATCGCTAGGTTGCCGAAGATTTTACTTTATCGCAGTCAATGATACTACTTTTGTTGTCTTTTTTTTACCTTAGGTTGTTGTACTATCGACAGCGAGACAATTCTCCCGTGTTGTTTCTCGTGCTTTACATGCATATATGGTGCTAGTGTCTTATACTTCAAGGCATATCCGTGTTTTCGACTCTGGGTCGCTTCCTTTTTACATCCCACACTGCACAACTGGTCATAACTACACGCTTCATATTTACATCTGCCGTCCAATCGAAGGAGTTATTGTTCAGATATCTTAATAATTATTCCAGCGGCTTTTTCAATAAACCTTAAATAAAATCAACACATCTACCAGCAGCCCTATGCAGATAGAGAAGGGGAGAAAGAGAAAATTGAGGAAACTAAGGCTGACGGCGGCACAGATACGATGAGAGAGACGGAGGGAGAGAGAGAGAGAGAGAGAGAGAGAGAGAGAGAGAGAGAGTTAGGAAGGGAATGAAAAGCGAGTGTTTGTTTGGACGTATATGCTGAATTCGGAATGCACACGACAACGGAGAAAATTACACGATTGCATGATAAAATTACATGACATTGCGATTTTTTTTCAGACGTTAGTTTTTTTCGAAAGAACTCTCGTTTTGGGTTTAGCGGTAAAGGTTATGCAAGAGTAAATGCTGTTCATGTTGCCCAACATGATTGCATGGCATTTCAAGGCAATTCTTATCTTCTCGCACTCATTATCAGTTCCCATTCGGAACCACTTGAAACGAATCAGGATACAGACAAGAAATCAACGTCCGCTCAAAGCACCACTGGTCAAAATACAATTTTACTATTTGAAACAGAAAAGAAAAAAATCATTGACGAATACAAAATATAAATAAAATTATCTCTACAGCGTTTTAAAAGACCAAACTAGAACTTGGGTGCAAGATCGTTAAAATCGTCAATTAATTTTTTGCACGTTGCATGAGTTTCTTTAACGAATACCTCATCTCATTCGTTCAATTTCTGTTAGTTAGTGCTCAAATTTTTGTTGTATACACATTTTTTCCACGTTTTATTTTCGTACTTTTCCGTGCTTAGATGTGTTTGTTGTTTGAGTTGTGAACTCTAAATAAGCGAAACGGTTATCGTTTTGCAAGAATAAGCTCGGCGCTGTTTTGCCTATCGATTACACGCTCAAATGGAAGGACTGTCGGCGATTGGACTTGGCGAGCGCGTCCTTTTAGTAGCCGCTGTCCTCTAGCTTTCTCGCTCCTGATCTCGCTGCGTCTCTGCTTCTCTCACCCACTCTCTCGTTCTTCTCGGTCTGCACTCTCTTATTATGCTGCAGTCACTTGCCGACCGCATTTTCTTTGCTTCTCTGTCGACTAGTTGCCAATGTCTTCTCGCCCCATCCCTCCCTTTCGCTCTTTGCTCTCTCCGGAGGCACCGCATCCAACCGCCACCTCTGGCGGCTCTTCCAGCTGCCTCATAATTCAAGAGTTCTGCCGGAAGAGACAGCCTCCTATCGGGGATTCTTTAAATGCCGCTATAAACAGGCTAAATCAAATTTTCTCCTATTTATGGGTTAGGTTTTCATCTGATGCGGATACGCCGTTTGTTTAATTGAATGCTGTTGTTTGTCATTTTAAGTAGTCATAGACTCGCCTCTCTCGTTTGCACAGCACTTCGTATTTGTTTTCTTTTCTTGGCCATTGCGTTCCTAAGATCTCTTCTCTCGGCCTTCTCTGACCACCCAAGTAATGAATCATTTGTTCTCACACCCTGGCTGCGACATCCCGTCACTTCTTTTCTCTTTCTCTCGCTCTCCCTCACCGATGTTATTCTTCCGTTTTCCTCGTTGTCTTGTGTGCTCTCATTCCATTGTTTCTGGTTTGATTTGTCGTACCAGTTGTCTTTCCAACACGTTTCTATCAACATTAAATTTTCACTGAAACTATTAATGCAATACGTGAAACATGAATGCAATTTTCGGCCATTCCCTGCTTGTACAATTTTTTACCCGCGAATGTGGAGTCTTATATAAGTTTTGCCTTTTAGGTTATATTAATTTCCAGGGAGAAGGGAGGATGGGCGCAGAGGGACCGTTGAAGACCAAGGCGGAGAAGCAAACGCTCAAGGAGATCGAACCATTTGAGGAGGGCGATCCAGACAATGATGGAGAGGGCAAAGGTTCGATATAAAACAATGTTTTGGAAACAAATGCTTTTGTTATAACGATAAGATTTCTCAATTTTAACCTCATTTTCTTAATAAATGATCGCGCTGGTGAACCTATAGAATTTTCGGCTTTGTGGTATTCCTTTTGAATGATATGGTTCGTAACAGGTCATATCATCGTCAGTGTTAATATGCTGGACCTGGCTGCTCCGCTTGACTTACATTAGATACTTACCGGTAGATTTCTTTCTTTCGAATTGGCATTGGGTAATGCGCTACACTACAAAGCAGAAGCTAAGTAATGTCAGCGTTGTGCTTACCGCATTCTAATAGCAAAAAAAATCGCTATTTGCCGTATGTCTTCATAGTGACCGAGGATACCCCTTTTCCCATCCTTGCGCAAGTGCACAAAGTAGAAAGCACACTTTATAGTTTGTGTTGTTGTGCAAGTCTGGCTACATGTTTACTGCTTGCACGTGCCTTCGTTGCTATGGTTAGCTCTGGCTGCTTCCAAAAATAGCATTCATGGACATCTGGAAAAAGGGATCGGCGTCGAGAGACTTACACTGATAGAATTTCAGAGAGAAATACGACTTACTGCTAGAATATCATTTAAAAACTTAACAGAATACAAAGTAGAAGAGGTAGCAAGAATGTATGCGTTATGTATGGAGTTCTACCTTTACAGGCCTGGCCAAGTCGCTGAATCTCTTCAACGGCGTGTCCATAATCGTCGGCTGCATCATAGGCTCGGGTATCTTCGTGTCCCCCACTGGCGTGCAAGAACGTTCGTTTTCTTTCTTCTTCCTTCACATTCCTTATCGGCCTCCCTCCCTATATCTGAACGCTTCCCCTTTTCATTCTTTTTTCTTTTATTCGTTTTCACATTTAGAGTGCTCTCTTCTCGTACTCCACATCTCTTTGATGCTTTCACTATATTGTCTTGCCCTTCTCGTTTTCTCCCATGGCCCTTCCTCTCTCACTTTCTCTCTTTCTCTCTCCCTCTCTCCCTCACTCCTCCTCTCCCCTCTCTCTCTCGTTCTCTCTCTCTCTCTCTCGTTCTCTCTTCTCTTTGTTGCGGAAAGTATGCAGAAGCGAAGGAAATATCTGTGGATGGTTGCATCATCCTCCCTTCGGAATGACAAAAGCAGAAACGGCGCCAGAGAGCCTGGGCAGTGAAGTAAATGGAAGCAAAGAGCTACGCAGTGAAAGTCCACTCGGGATGAGAGCAGCTGCCAGGCTACCATGGGGATCACTATTCCTTCTATACACGTGATCTCTCTCTCTCTCTCTCTCTCTCTCTCTCTCTCTCCATCGCTCTCGCTCTCTGGCTGTTTCTTTCTCCATCTCTCTCTATTTCTCTCATTCTCTCTCGCTGTTTCTTTCTTTATCTCTTTTTATTTCTGTTCAAGTCTCGTTCCTCCTCTACTACATTTTCCAGTAGGAATTATTTTTTAAACATTGCACAAGCTGTTTTCACGCTATTTGCTATAGTATCACTATCCCTGCAGATGTTTGCATGAGGGAATTTTCGCACTTCACCATGATAGCCTGCCTAGGCGTCCGTGATAAGGGAGAAACGAGAGGAAAGATAAAAAGGAGAGGGAATCACTGCACGGTGTGAAGAAGAAAACGGAAGGAAATTATGAGATAGGGAGATGAGGACAGAGAGATAAAGGCCACAGCACACGTGAAGCTTTGACTGGCTCATGTACCTCTTCCATTTTTTGCCATTCAAACAGATACCAAAGTTTTAAGAGTCGAAAACATGGCTTGCTCTTTATTAGTAACACGAGAGACAGCAAGTTACAGATTATCAATATGCCACTTGGTATAGAACAGTCTTGATTTGTTTTCTTTCTTTCTATCAGAATTGAAATGATCTCGTTGGTTCGCTTCCTTGCCGTCTGCATCGAACTGAATCAGTTCATGCCCAATCTGATGCAAGAGTCTCTCGTCTTGCATTACCGTGGGCGAGAGAAGAGAGTGAGAGAGAGAGAGAGTGTGAGAGAGAGAGTGAGAGAGAGAGAGAGAGATCGGAGAACAAGGACAGAAGTGGAGAGGGAGTGGGAGGTTGACAACGGAGAGCAAATTCTACGATAAGCGAACGAACAGGGTGTATGAAATATACAGTTTCCATGGAATATTTGGGAAACGGGTTAGAAAATAGACGGGCTTGATCACGTAAGCCAATGGTGTGTCAGACACTCCCAAGGGGCACGATTTGTTTGTAGAGGGATGATGAGACGCAGTGGGGAGCGTGGGATTGGGCTCTACGAAGCTATTGACACAGAGTTTAAGCACTGTTCTCTCTAACGTGTCAACTCTCTCTCTCTCTCTCTCTCTCTCTCTCTCTCTCTGTCTGTCTGTTTGTCTCTCTACCTCTCTTTTCCCTTTCTCTTTCTGTAGTTTCTTCTTTTTCATTCCTCATCTCTCTCCTTCTATTAGCTACACTCCCATTTTTGCCATCTACTCATCCCTTCCTGTCATTGGTTTTTGTGTGTGTTGTCTCTCTATAGATATCTTTATCTTTCTCTCTTTTCCTCTATCGCTCTCTTTATTTCTCTCCTCTCTCTCACACACTCCCTCTAAGTATTCAATGACCTGGCGGAAGCTCGATTGACGGAGAGACACGATGATTTAGAGAGCTCGGGAAGGCGAAAATGAATAACACTGCCAGCAAACATTTGACGCACATTAGGTAGGGTCAAGCGATGAAAGGAAATGGGGCACGTGAACGAAGCAGCTTAATGGCCTTGGATATATTACTGATGAAAATTTATTCTTTTAGGAATGAGTATATGATAAATTGGGCAGAAAATGTAGTTTTCTTGCAGAGGCTGGGAGCGTGGGGATGTCTCTGGTGGTCTGGGCCAGCTCAGGCGTCTTCACTGCCATCGGCGCCTTCTGCTACGCCGAACTTGGTTCGCTCTTATTCTGCTTTACGGCGAAGTAGTCGATCTATGCAGTGATATGAACTTTACAATATAATGAATGATTTATTAATCTATTTTAATTTGAAGGCACTCTGATTCGCAAGTCTGGTGGTGATTATGCATACATAATGGAGGCTTTTGGACCTCTTCTCGCGTTCCTTCGTCTTTGGATCGAGGCCATCGTTGTTCGGTCAGTTCTTCATTCCCTGTCAAGATGTTCCTCCAGTGATCCTCCTCTTCCTCCATCTTATAGTCTTCTCCTTCTTTATCCCTTCACATCTTCCTCATTTGTCAGTTGCCAATGTTAACTCATTCACATGCCATTCTTGGCCTGAGGCTGATAGACAGAGAAAGGGAAGAAGATAGTATCTTCTTCCCTTTCTCTGTCTATCAGCCTCTATATGTGACTCTCTGGCTATATTAATATTTTTCTGTCTCTCATTCTCTCGGTATCTCTCTGCCTCTCTATCTCACGTAATCTCTCTCTCCCGTTCCTCCTTTCTCTGCTAGTGTTCTCTGACTCTCCGCCTCATATGAAAGTGACCAAGTCTCCCTCCTTTCTGTCAACCCAAGAAAGATTATGATCGTGAGTATGGCGCGGATGCTTTGAAAGAGGAATGAGATATGCGATATCCTTGGGATGTCGGCTGATTGCTTCTTGGGATAAGAAGAAGATACTGCCTAGGGACCCTCATTACGAGAAATGTTTAAAAGCTTTTTCGAGTTTGAATGTTAGCACATGAATTGCCTACAGCTGGTCACGTGTCCTTTCTTATCAGCTCAGCACTGGGTAGAGGTGCAATCTTTTCCGACGCACTCTCGTCGTAAGGTGTAAAAAGTAGGGTTTATCACGGGATTACTGCCTTATAACTCTAATCCCGGGGAAGTGTTGTTGCTTGGCTATTCATATACACTATTCTTCGGGAAGGGGCGTTTTTCTTATAGTTTGGAAGCAATTGTAAACGTAATTCCAGACAGAGGAATAAGAATTAACAGGTAAAAGTACAGTCAGTCAAATAATTCACCATCAGATTTTCTCTAACGAAAAAAACAGGCTATACTGATGGTTGCTTATTTTTAAGCTCTTTCTCACACCTCTCCCCCTCTCGCTCTCTCTCTCTCTCTCTCTCTCTCTCTCTCTCTCTCTCGTTCTTTCTCTCTCTCTTTCTCTCTCTTTCTCTTTCTCTCTCTCTTTCTCTCTCTCTTTCTCCTATATTGCTTCCTCACATCGTTCTGACTTCTCTCTCCTTGCAGCCCATGCACCGTGACAATCGTTGCTCTGACCTTCGCTATCTACATCCTCCGTCCCTTCTACCCTCACTGCCCTCCTCCTGATGGAATTCCCGAGCTCCTGGCTGTCTGCCTCATCGGTTTATTATTTTTTTCTAATATAATGGAGTTATTCTACCCTCTATTTCGGATTTTTAAACTAATCTGAGAGTAGAAGTCAGTTAATATCCTTAGTTTATAATTAGGTTGTCCGTCAATGAGTGATGGAGGAAGCTTTGATGGATGGAAGTGCTTGCAGTGCTGATGACTGCCATCAACTGCATGTCCGTGCGGGCTGCCACCTTCGTCCAAGACTTCTTCACCATTGCCAAGGTCGTCGCTCTTCTTCTCATCATTGGCACCGGCATCGTCCTTCTCTGCACAGGTTAGGAATTTACAACACTTATAGCTATTTTACCGCATCTCTCCTTCATTCCTCTCTCTCTCTCTCTCTCTCTCTCTCGCTCTCTCTCTCTTTGCCTCTCGCTCTCTATCTCACTCTCTCTCTCTCTCTGCCTCTTGCTCTCTCTCTCTGCCTCTCGCGCGCTCTCTCTCTCTCTGCCTCTCGCGCGCTCTCTCTCTCTCTGCCTCTCGCTCTCTCTCTCTCTCTCTCTCTCTCTCTCTCTCTCTTTCTCTCGTGCGCGCGCTCTCTCTCTCTTCCTTCTCTCCTGCTCTTCTTTCCAGTTGATTAAAAAGATTCTTACTTTTTTTATTCTAAAGATTTGACTTGCAGGCGAGGGCCGTTACCGTGACTCGTTCGAGAATCTGTTCGAGAACACTTCCAAGGACTTTTCCACAATCTCTCTTGCCTTCTACTCTGGTCTCTTCGCCTACTCCGGCTGGAACTTCCTCAACTTCATTGTCGAGGAACTTCAGAATCCGAAACGGTTACTGTTGCTGTCTTTCCTCTCGGTTGTTCACTGTATCCTGTGATTACAGTAACCTCCCTCTGGCAATCGCCATCTCCATCTCGACATGCACAATCATCTACGTCCTCACCAACGTTGCTCTCTACACAGCCATCTCTCCCGATGAGATGCTCGCGAGTCCTGCCGTCGCTGTGGTACGGTAGCTTCTTCTCTTTTGCGTCTTGAGATGCTTAATACATTTCAAATCATTCTTTGAGTTTGCATTTGTGTTGAGAAATTTTAATTTTCTCGAATACTCCATTAATGGAATTACAACTTAAGGACACTTAAATGTTTCCATGATTTTAGCGTAGCAGAATGTAAATTCAGTTGTTCGCGAACAAGCTATTTGGTCCTTTCGCCTTCGTGATGCCTCTGGCTGTGGCTTGCTCCACGATTGGCTCCGCTAATGGAGTGATATTCACTTCATCTCGGTCAGGGTTCACTCTTTTATTTTAATGTTTAGAGGAATGTCTATTTACCTTTTTCCCATTATCTTTCATACTGTCGCCTTAACAGAGGAATCTTTAACAGAGGAAAAGAGTCTACACATAGAGTAAAGGATTGCAGCGAAGTGGGTTCTTCTAGAAAACTTAAGTACGCAAATATATGCCCGGGTGAATTTGTTTTTTTCCCATTCTGGAAAAATTTATTGATAGAACAAACTTTGCAGCTCCGGCTGGCTCTATTCGTAACAGTGGCTTGGCGCAGGGCTAAAAAGCTACTGTCTATTTTACATACCAACCCTGAGCCTGGGCCTTCCATTCCCTCCATGATTTTGATGTAAAGTTTTGTTTTTACTCATCCCATCATGACCGTGTTCAGTCTCTTCTACGTCGGTGCTCGGGAGGGTCAAATGCCCCAGGTGCTCACCATGATTAACAAGCACACCCGAACTCCTATCCCAGCCGTCGTTCTTACGGTAAGCATTTATTTCATTTTTTGTTCTTTCTCTTTTTTATTTATTATTTTGATCGGGAGAAGAGTTGCAGACGGATAGACTGAAGGTGTTGCATGGGATGTTTGGCCTTATTCTGATTAAATATTCCTGCCCTCAGGGTCTGCTGTCAATCATGTACCTGGCTCTGTCGAAGAACGTGTACTCGTTGATCAACTACATCCAGATCAGCTACTGGCTGGCCATTGCTGCAGCCATCGCCGCTCTCTTCCAACTCCGCCGCACAATGCCCGACGCCCCTCGGCCCATCAAGGTACATATTACCTTAAACAAACAAATGTATACATTTATTGCTGGACATTTGACAAATGAACCATAATTCTTTCTGTGGTGAAACTCATGTGTCATTTTTTTCTCTTTATTTTTGTTGGTTTTGCTTGGATTGAAGTTCTAATTGAGATGATTTGTGCTTGGAGGTTAATCTAATCTTCCCTACGATCTTCTTCATCGGCTGTCTCGCACTCGTTGTCATTCCAATTCTAGCCGCTCCCAAGGACACGGGTTTGCTTCATTCGTTCTCTATTCTCAATGAATGGGAAGTCTTGCAGCTATCGGAATGGGAATTATGCTTACTGGCCTCCCCGTTTACGCCATCTTCATTGCCTGGAAGAACAAGCCCGAGTGCATCAACACATTAACCGGTTCGTTCTCTCTCCCACTCTACTCTCTCTCTCTCTCTCTCTCTCTCTCACTCTTTTTTCCTGAAATATTATAAAAAGTATATTATGTTCTTTCTGTATGTTTCATGTTATTTTTCTCGCCGGAGTATTTGGTAATTCAGAATCGCTGACAGTTGTGATCCAGAAGCTGTTCATGGTGGTGGATGACGATGCTAAGGAGGATTAAGCAGATCTCAGAGATTCCTCATCAGGCATAATGCCATTCTTTCCGTTACCTTCCATGATTCCTTTTGTTGCATCCATATCCTCACTCTAGAAACTTTCAACTTCTTATTAATAAACTCGTCGAATTCCCTTTTCCACTTCTACATACATTTCAACTTTCGTTTAATGCGAATGCGCATTTAGATGTTTTTTCATGCTATTTAAAGAAGTTAAATGGTCTTTATGCTTTGTTGCATTTGGAGCAGGACGATCATTCGTATCAAGATTTTATTTTGATATTATTTATTCTCTGCATGTTCTGTTCTTTCGTGATTCGCGGGACTCGCGCAGCTAATTATGCCAGAAAAAGCAAATAACATTTGTCAACAATCTTGTTCTTTTTCGTTTTTCTGGCCTCATGAAGTATGAAAGTCCGTGAGCAATCGTTTAGTTAATCCTTTAATCTATAAAAAAAATAATCTATGAAAATTCACAATCACTACTATTGTCTAATGTCGCGTGTTGAGTTTCTTCGCGTTGTAATAAGGCTAACCGGTTTACCCCTTTTTTAAATGTAAATCTTCATTTTTTCATGGCTAGTAAGAGTTGCCTGCTGGTTTTTCGTTGATTTCTTCTGTTATTTTTGTTCAGCCGTGTTTCTCTTTTAATTTTAAACTGTTTTATTCGTTCCATTTCATCTAAATGAGAATAAAGGCTCGCTTCACTCATCCAGTGCAAATAAGAAAGTAATGGCATGAGGAGGCCAAAAATGCACATAATAAGAGATCCACCATGGATGAGGGAAGGGGGGTCTGGAGGATGAGTTGGAAATGGAATGGATTATAATGAGGCTACCGGAACGGAGAAAGAAACGAATAAGAAAGAGGGCTTCGGAGAAGAGGCCGGTGGAGCATGGCAAAGTGAAGGCTAACATTGTGAGCTGTGCGCTTCAATTTCCTTTCGTATCCATACATCTCTCCGTAAGCCCATCTCTCCTCTCTTGGCTCCTTTTCTTCCCTCTCCAGCATGTCCTTACACATGTTGCCTGAGACCTCCTGACTTCCTTATCTGCTCTCCATTCTCTGATCTAGACCCCTGGCACTCACTCACGGCTTTCCTTTCTCCTTCGGGACCAACAACACCACACTTCAACTAGACAAGAACACACTGCCTTTATTCAAAAAGGAGAGAGCAAGACGAGAGAAGGTTCAGACAGGAGAATCATAATTAGTCTGACTTCTAATCATGCTTCTCTGCATGCCTCCCTTCTTATTCACTTCACCTCCCCTTCCTTGCCGAGTAGTTTCCTTTTTATCCTCTGATGGTTTGCCAATTATATGGAGTGTCTTCTCTCGCGAATGAATGCAATTTTCATTATGTATGTATGTATCGTATCTTCTTCTTACCTGCTCTCCATATCTTTTCTCTAGCACATTTCATTTTCTAAATTCCTCATGTTCTGGTTTGCCAGTTCAGCCCCTCAAAGCCTAGATGGCCATCTTGCCTGGCGAATGTTCTATTCTGCCGAATATATGAATGTGCATTCATGGATGTTGCCATCCACTAGAGAGATCACCTTGTTCCATTGTGTCTTCTTTGATGTGGCAGACTCATCATTCTGAATGGCCACCCCTCAGCTTCTGCTCAAGTGGACACCTCAAGGGTTCCTCCACATCCATACAATGTTACTCTCTTTCTATCTCTTACTCTCTCTCTCTCTCTCTCTCTCTCTCTCTCTCTGTCTCTGCCGACCTCTTCTTTCTCTCCCTCTCTTTCTCTCTGTCTCTGTCTATTTCTTCTATCTCTCTCTCTCTCTCTCTCTCTCTCCCTCTCTCCCTCCGCTCAACTATATGGAGCACTCAAGTATCTGTCTATGTCTTCTGAAGGACAGCAACGTATGGTTTCGGATACTTATTTGTCTCTGTTTTTGAAGCTACCGACCAAGCTTATAAAATTATAGGTATATGTATGTATGTATGTATGTACATACATATACATATCTATGTACATGTATACATGCTAGCACATTTGTTCCACAATTCTGTATGAATGACAAGATCAAAGATTGATGGAAAGAAATTTGACATTCAAAGCTTCAAAGGGATCTGAATAAGATTGCTACGCTAATTGATCTTTCTCCCTCCCTTCCCCAAATCCGCCTTCTTACACATACATAATAAATTCATCATTGTTCTTCAGTGTGACAACATCAAATGGGTATGGTAGTGATTGTTTTTTTTCGTAACTTGGTTAACTTCAGCCGAATGCATCCTCATGGAAGTGCCAGCTAGAATTCCCCTTTCATCTTCAGCAGCAACGTCGTCCTTCCTCGCACTCATCACATCCACATCCCATGTCTCTCCCAAGCCTCAACTAAAAGGTAATTATTCTCTTTACAGCTCTTGAAAATTGTATCTAAAATCTAATGGTAAGTGAACGGGTGTGACTAAAGTGATACAACCATTTTGAATAGGTTGGGAGACATAAAATGTTAGCTAAAAAATTAAAGCGAATCCAGAGGGAGTAGCGCAATTCTTTCGCCGCTTCCGCTTCCTGACACGCGAAGAGGAAATCTGCCGTCTTGGCTGGCTGCTTCTCTTGCTCTGGCTTGCCATGATCATCTACATGACGAAGGTAACACATGAGAGAGGAATACGAATGTTGATTACTGGATATAAAATATTATAATCAAAATAAACAAGTGGACATTTTTCCATGCTTTATTCATACCTACATATGTATGTTGAGTTTGGACAGATTTCTAGGAGATTTGGTGCACGAGTTCTAAAAGGACGCGGAGATCAAGCTCCTCCAGCCACGGCGAAAAGAATCGACGAACGCGAACTCTGTCACTTTCGGCGGTTTAACCTCCTATTCATGTACTTCCTTATCACCACAAGACCAGTGTAGAATTTGCCATCCTGGCAATCAGTCATCTCATTTATGTACCTCTACAAGCATATCGCCATTTCGGTTAGAAAGAGTCATCTTCTTGATATTCTTTATTGAAGTTTTTTTATTCGTCATACTCTGATCTCCATTTAGGCTCTGTGATCCATTCTTCAACTATTAATGAATTACGTGAATAAATTAAGATTTGTGTTTCGATAATTTGTTATGTGCCAAAACTTGAGAGGGGAGGAATCTGCTGATCTCGATTAGAAATGCAGATCAAATTTCAGTACAATTAGAAACTTTCCAGACTTCTCCGCAGAATCTAAATTTTGGACTCTTCCAGCATTGTATGTAGAGACCGCAGATGATTTTCCCAAACCGCTTGAAAATGTAAATGAGGACTGTTTTTGGGGAGTTTAGGTGATCAGAAAACGATTTCTAAAATCAGAATCTCACGAAAGTTTTAAATTATCTTACAAAAACCCCTTTAAAAAATGCGAATTCCTGGGGAAGATGGGCCTCCTACAGTAAGCCCGTCCACGTATCTCAATGTGCCAAACGGAGTTCGGCTGGTCAGATGCTCGAACAAGACGATAGTAGTTGTGCTCGAATTTAATTCCTATTAATTTTACATTCTTTTGCTTTTTTAAAGCTAATTTTATATCCGGCTAATCTCCATGATCATTCTTCTAAGTGCTTTCACACCCACAAATCGCCTCTGTAGAAGTGGTTAATTATTTCGACTAAAAAATAGCCACATAATCAACAACAATTCACTGTCGTTTCGCAGAATCTCGGTCATAGTCTACATAGGTATACTGGCGGATGTCTTCTATCATAAAATGATGTTTAAAAATCCCGAGGACATCTGGGATACATATTAAATCATTATAAGTGGGAGAAACCATGAAGTGATAATTTTGTTCGAGGGAAATTTTTCGTGTTTGCTCGCAATATACGAACAAAAAAATCAGTGTACTGAATCCAGATCGGCTTTAAGTATAATATCTCTGCAAGATGCGATCAGGGAATATCGATAAACGAAATAGAATGAAAAAATGAGCTTGCACCTGTTTCAGCTAGAAACTATCTATCAATGATATCTCCTTATCGCCTCGCAGAAATTCGACAAGAAACCGCCTAGCTGTCACACAGCATGCCATCTAATATTAAATTAAAATAAGAATCCCCGAGCTTGCGGATGATCCAAATTATAGTTGAAAAACTGAAAAAGCCAAGCTCACGGAAAAAAGCTTCTAATGAGGTTTTTTCAGCGTAGTGCCCGTGTATGCAAGGCAGAATAGCGCCCAACACTTTGAAAAACCTTCCTTTAAAATATTGACAAAAAGATTCTTGACAATTTTACCGACAAACTGCAAAAAAAGAATAAAAAGTTATAGAACAAGCTCTCTTCAAAAATTTGAATTTATCAGTCCGAACGTGACAAATTCCGCTAATTCCGTTACGGTAGGTTGACCCAGTTTTGTTTTATGTCATTCTTTCACTCTGCGGTCTCTAATTGTATGATTTCTGACGGCGAGAGAGAATTTCAAACTGAATACATGTATTTCCAGTGTGTAGTTAACAATAAGAACTTTTTTTAACGTTACGTGTTTTTTTTATATAAATAGAATGGTGCATTATACAACACCGTTAATTTCGGATGGAAGAACCTCGGATCAAGGCAGTCGCTCCGAACTCAAAAATAGTGCTATATTTTTATTTGTTGTCGTATAATGACAGAAGTAAAATTTGGTTGTAGTTCTGCTCATGCCCATTTTCTGTAGACGAGTTCATTGTTCGACGAATTGCCTCGTGTTCTCTAGCATAATATTTCATTCAGTCTTTGTCAAGCTTGTGTATGTTTTCGGCCATGATTATGTTTACACTCTCTGCAGATGGTGCAGGCCGACTCTTCCTCCGACCTGCCCATGGACCAGCAGCTCTCCTCGTCACAGTCACAAGCCATAGTTGAGCACTGCTCCTGCCCCGTCTGCTTCGAGATCTACGGCGCGTTTCGGCCACCCTGCTCTTGTTCTATTTCTATTGCATGCAGAAATTTGGGCTTTAAAAATAGCATGGCACTCGTTTCAGAGCATAACAAGCACACTCCACTCTCTCTTCATTGTGGCCATTCGCTGTGTATCGAATGCATTCGAAGCATTTCTTCTCACCACGAATTCGCAGAGTATGTTATTGGTATCAACCGGCAGATACCATTTATATTTCAGACTGGAATGTCCGATATGCAAGACGAAGACTCCGGGGACTCAGACGCAGCTTCTCTCATTGCCGAAGAACTATTCTCTTCTCAGTGCGTTATCGTTTTAAAACAAGTTGACCAGTTCATTTGGATGCATCCTATTTTTTGTAAGGTTTTTTTTGCTAACGTGAACGATGGAATGAGATGTGAGAGTTCCACTTGATGCTTTGAGGCGTTTTGGAGACGACTCAGCTGAGCAGCGAGAACAAACTGCACTCCTGCATCTCTTGCAAGGATCGCTTTCTCCAGAAGTATCTTCGCATCTGCGCCAAGTGCTATCCAGTCAGGATTAAATCATCCAAATTTATCTTTGTGCATGCTGAGCAATTACGGTACCCATCTCATCTCGATACGGTATTTAAGAGGGGCGAGCTGATCTGCACCTCGTGCGCCATCGATGGCCACAATGGGCACAAGCTGATCAAATACGACGAAGAGCTGTTCAAGGTCACCGTTTTTTTTCTATTTGCGTCTTTGTTAAGCACCGTGGATTGTAAGGAGGTCTGATTGGCTGCTGCCGGATATGTTGGACTGTTTGAATGGAGTTTGTCTGTCATTGAAGGCCCGGGCCGAGTGCAAAGAGCGACTGAAGGTTGTGGAGAATATGCTGGAGTCGGCGAAGGAGACCTGCAAGGAGAAGACGGGCGATCTCATTGCCGTTCTCAATCGCCTCGTCGAGGTTACGTTCTTTTCTCCTTGCTATTCTAGACTTCTTTTTTTAGCACTATGACGAATTCAAATTGCCGTCGTCTCTCGCGGAAGAAGCAGACCGAGTTCTCGTGCCAGAAGATGTCAATGAACTAGCAGAGACAGCCGATTCCCTCGCTGCCGAATTCGAGAGGTTCGTCCAGATACTCGGCGAGAAGATGGATGCAGCGAAGGATGCTGCTGAGGTATGATAGATGATATCTCCCTTACTCTTTCATTCTCTCACTCTCTCTCTCACTCTCTCACTCCTCTCTACCTCTCTCTCACTTTCTCTCCCTCTCCCTCCTTCTCTCTCCCTCTCTCTCATTCCTTCTCTCCACCTCTCTCTATGTCTCACTCCTCTCTCTTTCTCCATCTGTCTCACTCCTCTCTCTTTCTCCATCTGTCTCACTCCTTCTCTCTTCCTTATTACATCTTCAAAAATTGAACGAATATCATTGGATCAGAGACAGCTGGAGCTATTCGATATGAAGGAAATGCCGGCAGATATGGTTGGAATGCTGGAGCGGAAGGGAGTGGATCTGAGCGAGTTGAAGAATTAAGGTGGCCGTGGCCTTGCCGCTCCCTAGATGGCAGCGCGCATTCTGTTCTGTTCCCATTTCGCTTCCGTTTTTATTTAAATAATCCTGGCAGCGATGAATCCCTTCTTCTCGTCTGCTGTACATACCTTGTTTTGTTATCACTTGAGTTTTATAAGTGTGCCTTTCCTGTTCCTTCTATCTCTACACCACGATGCCATTTAGTCTTCTAGAAGAGAAAGGGCGCAGATGCCTAGAACTAGAAGGCATGGTCAAGGTTGAGTATTGCAATCGCTCGCAGTGAACTGGTTGGTACCTGTCGTGGCCTCTTACTCTTTCGATTGCTGATATTTGCTGCTCAGCGAGTGCTTTATGGCGCGAATCTCAAGTTTCTTCAATCCTTCTTTTTCGTCATGACATTTTATTTATTTTTTATCAAACGGTTACCGCATTTAATGCTCACAAAACCCTCATTCATTATGTTTTGTTATCTTGTTTTATTATATATTTGCTTTATTTCTGCTGCCGCTGTTCTTGCTATCACTTTCAAGTTGTATGATATAGTCTTCTCAAGCGATGTAATTAATGTTAAGTAAAAACACTTGTTTAAATCAATTGCAGTTTTCCATAGAAAAATGTAGACATGAAGTTGGGAGAATTTGAAAGCGGAATGCGGGATCGTATGACTCCTTAAGCTGCTGGGCAATAGGAGATGCTAGGGCTCGTGCTGAAATTCCATAGGAATAAATGAGATAAGGAACTTCAGGGAACTGACTAGGCATTCCAGATCTGTGCCTGCACGCTCTTCAGCACTGCCCCGAAGAGAGTGGCCGGGTCCGTGGCCGTGTAGGCGCAGCTCTTTGACGACAGTGCCTGAAAGAAGCGCTGGGTGTGAATCTAAGGATCACACATGCTTTCTTATCTATTCCTCCATAGCTGTTGTGTAAAGTGTTGTTTCTATGTGAATACACCTCTAGCTTGGCCGGCTCCAGCTTTTTTCCGTATCCGATAGTGATGAGCCCGTAGCTGGTCTGCTTCCGAATGTCCACTGCAGCCGCCACGGCCGCCGCTTGGTCTTCGAAGCTGAAGCACAACATTTTTGCAGACCTAGAATCAGCTAAAGGAAGCGGAAGATTAGATATTTGAAAAGAGAGAAGATACTCGGTGCGTTCGGTGAGCACGACGATGAGGTGGTTGGAGATGCTCGAGCGGTAGCCGTTCGACTGCTTCCGGCAGGTCTTCGGGTCATTCGCACGAGTCAAGGCCCTGCAGAAGAATGAGTGGGTCAGATGGGCTATTATTACACTGTCATTATCCGTTGTCAAGAATTCTTCTCTCATTATCTTGATATCAGGGCAAAGAAGTAGAAAACAAGTTATTCAAAAAAATGGAGAACTAAATCAAAAAGTAAAGGGAGAAGCCCCTACTTGACTATGTATTCCATGTCGCCGGGCGTAGCCAGCTGCTCGCCCTGCTCGATGGCACGGTCGAATGCATCTAGGCCACTGACGCCTCCCAAAAACGTCGACACCTACAGTCACACTCTCCCTCTCTTTACTCTACCACTCTCTCTCTCTCTCTCTCTATCTCTTACTCTCTCTCTCTCTCTCTCTTGATTGACAGAAGAGAGCAAACCATGGTCATGCCAGCCTCGCCAGGGAGAGTGATGATGCCCACGTGGGCATGGGAGGGGGAGATCGTGTAGATCGACATGACTTGGTGCATGAAAGGCTTGGCCTGCAAGGTGAGGAATGACTTGTGTGAGAGAGAGGTCCAGAAGGAATACTCACGACGCTCTCATAGAAGACGTTGTTGTCATTCTCGCTGACATCGACAAGGAAATAGATGTCAAAGCTGATATCGGCAGGACCAATCGGCCGGCCAGCTAAAACTTGCAATTTTACATATCACCAGACTCGAGGACCCGGAATCATTAAAACAGAAATTGATTCCTCAATAATATAACGAACGTTATCGACCCATAAGTAGTAATGAATTACTCTCCCCGTTGACTCCCTATGCTCTTGCCTTGACTTTATAATCATTTAGCGAAATACGTAAACTGCTACGAATTGCCGTAGCTGGTGCATTGCTGTGCTCAGAAAACTTGGAAGAGAAACAGAGGTTCTTTATGTAGGCAAGTCAATAGCAAGCGAACAAGCATGGACAGGCCATTCAGTCGGGAAGGAAAGAGAAGGGATAGACACCGGCCAACTGAGAAGGATCTGATAGGATAAGTCTGAGTAAAAACACGAATGAGAGGGGGTGAGAACCAGGGAAGAGCGAGAGAGAGAGAGAGAGAGAGAGAGAGAAGGGTATCAGAATTTTTTTTAAAATGGTCGAAATAATAAGTGAGAGGAGTCCCATCTCTTAGCGGACAAAGACTACGCTCGCCGCAAGCAGAAGAGGGAAGAAGAATGTGGAGAGGCTGGCAGTGGATCCGCCTTCTTCGCGGTTCGTATTGTCGGTGGTTGTCGGGGGCTTAGTGACAGTGGTGGGCCTGGCGGTCGAGGAAGAGGAGGAAGCCGGCGGCTGGTCTGTGGACCCCGTTCCAGTGAAGGGAGGCACGGGAGGAGTTGCAGAGGAAGAGCCAGGCAAGCCTGAAGAGGGCGAGATCGAAGAGACCGAGACAGACGAGGGGCTGGCAGAGGAGGCAGAAGAGGCAGAAGAAGCAGAGGAGCCAGTGCCCGGTGACGGGGGAGAGGCCGAGCCTGTGAGAGAGCACGCGTTCAGAAGAGACGCAGAGTGCGGAAGCGAGAGAATGACAATGCACAAGAGTAACAGATGGGGAAGGCTTCTTCGAGCCAAACGAAACGAGTTCTTTTCTTACGAAACAAATTGCATTTTCTTTAACACCCCTTTTATTTAAACTGATGATAGATAAAGTTATTTGTTTGCTTGTTGAAATTACAACTCTGCTGGTGTAACGAAGAGAAACGAGAGGAAGTGCTGAGGAAGTGTTTATCGGAATGTGTGAGAACAACAACAGATTGGATCTAGAAGAAGAAGAGGTGAAGGGTGACAGAGGAGTAGCAAAGGCAGTCTTTATCCTCTCTTTTCTTTTCCGCACTAAAATCTTTTCTTTAAGTCTCAGGCTCTCTCGTTCCTAGAAAAGCCAGCCTTTCTCTCTGATCTGACTTGATCCCGTAGGCTTGGGAGGAGTGACGGGCGGCAGAGGAGTCGAGCCCCAGGTTCCGTTACCAGTGAGGCAGTACGTGAAGGCCATGCTAAACCGATTCCTTCTTTTTTCGGTTTCGATTAACAAAACGAACTCACGATCCTCCTCTGTTTAATTGTAATTGGACGAGCCATCATGTGTATTGAAGGAATAAAGAAGAAGTGCATGACTAACCGCGCGAAAGTCTGCATGACGGTGTCGGAGCCGGAGACGCCGAGATAGATGACGTCATCCAGGTCGCAGCCGAAGGGCTTCGAGAAGTATTCGTACGTGCAGTTGCCGCGACGCTCGATCTCAGAGAAGTAGTCGGGACGCTCGATCGGATCGCGCTGAGGAATGCAAGGATAGCAGCCACTCTAGTCGAGGGAGAGAGGGAGAATGACATTCTCAGCTCGGCAGAGACTGAGACTTACACCGGAGCTAGAGATCCAGGCCTGTGTGTAGAAAAGGTTGCCACGGATGAAGCCCGAGGCATCGGGGTCGATGAGATGGAAGACGGGGTAGTTGATGGCGTTGGCCACGGCGTACGGCTTCACGTCGTCGATGTGCTCACTGTTCTGAAAGAAAGGAAGAGAATCTGTCACGAGCAGAAGAGAGATAGAAAGTGAGCTTGCCTGCGTGAATCCAACGACGACTTGAACACCTCCGACGGAATACAAACTCGCGACGCACTTTGTATTCGGTGGAGAAGACACCTAAAGTACAGACAGCTCTCTCGCTTCTTTTACTGGTTGTTCATTCCCAGTCCTACATAAGCCCCCTCTCAATATACATATGTATGTATCATCACAAAGAAAAAAAAGGAATATATTAGCTGACAGTAATCTTGTGTGTTCCCGGAGCGTTCTTTTCATACGAATACAATGACTGCTTCGTTGTGTTGACAATGGCAGTCAGGAGGTCGCCATCCTTCATCGGTCCCTTCAAGAATTCTCTATTCATACCAGACAAGTGACACATCTCCATCACAGGTATTCTTAAACTATTTCTTTTTCTAAGCTGAAGTAGAAAAGTCAAACCTCAATGGACACACTGGCCGCAGTTCCAGAGATGGAAACGTACGCACGTGTAACATTGGAGTCAAGCTGAAATGAGGGTATTCAGTTGTTAAAAGCTAACGGCGAGAGACTCTATACAGATTCGGGGAAATTAAATTAAATTACAGTTGTTTCTGACTCCTTAAATATGCGTTACAGTTATTTACAGCTTACGAGACCAAGAAAGAATTTCGATGTCAGAACAATCAAAGAATCTACAAGGATATGTCTTGATGTGCAAGGAGAAGAAGCGCGATTCGACCTGGAAGTACTGGACAAAGTTGCAGTCGACTTGCGAGGCGATCTCCATGATCGATGCGCCGTACATCGTAGGAAGGAGAGTCTTCATCTCCTGCAGAGGCCCACTCTTAGCATTAGCGAGAAAGAAACTATCGTCATGATAAAAGTAACATGTATGAATATCATGAAATGTTGCTCTAATATATTTTTAAAGGGCTGACATCGACGATAGTGGCGGGGGAAGTGAGGAAGAAGGCTCCGCCGGTGGAGAGAGCGAATCGGGCGACGTGCGCGTAGATATCTTTTCCGATCTGGCCAGGGCAGACCTTCTCAGGCGAGTGAGACAACAAGTACGACACCTGCCAATGCATATATTCGCTCTTTGGCTCCCAAGGGCAGAGACTACCTTGGGATTGTGGATGCTGAATTGGGTGTACACCAGGGAGGCCTGGTCTTCGTCGTTGGGAATGGCCCGAGTAACAATGAACACCTCCGAGCCATCCAGCCAGAGGTCGTTGTCGAAGAGGTGGCCAAGTGCACTGCAAGTCGAGGTTGTCGTAAGTCATTTTATAAGCTAGAGACTCTATAATGCGGATGGCAGAGTCTTGCACAAGTACTTTTGGTACATGTACGAGTGTATGTATGTACTATGTATGTATGTATGTATGTATGTAAGTGAATGAGTGTCCGAATGGACAAATCTACTCAAGATAAATGTAACCTGTAGATCGGCAAGTCGCACTGCCCATCTTCAGTCGCCTCGTCGGCGTACTTCTGAATGTGCTTTTTGATGTCAATGAGATCCATGGACAAGTAAGATTTGTCGGCGATTCCCTTGGCTGCAAGAAGAAGAATAACTGCTGGCCCCTTCACAACTGATAGAATCTCATGAGTTCCATTCATATCATCAATGCACACACACAAAGTCCTTTTAGAACGGATATTCTCCAAAGAGAGAGAAAGACATACAATCGAAGCTGACGACTTCGTAGTGCTCGAACCACTTGGAATGGTCAGCCGTGGCAGCAGCCACGATGGCCTCGAGGTTGTTAGCCAGCTGAAGAGAGAAAGAGAGAGTCATTCCATTCTTCATTTAATCCACACAGGAATCAAGTCGAACATCAGGTCCTTCATACAAAACAGAAAAGCGGAACGAAGACAAAGACTTGTGAAACGAACATTCTTCAAAGAATCGGCGTTCAGTTTGCTCTTCTCCACCACAAAAGCGAGCGTCTTTCCGTCGTTGGTGAAAGTGTGACCAGACTGCGACGTGCAGACGGCTGCAAAAGAAGACAGGAGAGAGAAAAAGAGAGAGTGACGGATAGAGAGAGAGAGAGAGAGGGAGAGAGGGTGGAAGAGCGAGTGATAGAGAGGGAGACGGACTGAATTGGCAAGCGGGTCCTCCGTATCCCTGAGGGCAAGTGCAGGTTCTTTCGTCGTTGTTGAGTGTGCCTCCATTCTGGCAAATCGGAGTCTGGCAAAAGAGTCCCGTCCAGTAATCAGCACACACGCAGTTCCCCTCGAACGACATCCCTCCATTCGCGCAGAAGAAGTCTAGAAAGGAGAGTCGGTCAGAGAAGAGAGAGAGAGAGAGAGAGAGAGAGAAGGGCTAGGGAGGAGAGAGGGAGGAAGGGAGGAAGCAGACCGTGGCGGGCGCAGATTCCTGTAGTCACGCGCTGGAACGTGTTGCCCGTATCGTCGACACCGATGTTCTGCAGAAGAATAAAGATATGTGCATAAGCGGGAGAATTTCAAACTATTTGTTTGTTTACAAGAAGTAGGAAAAATGAAACGAACGAGAATGGAGAAGTCGTCTCCGCCAGTCTGGTCGCAGCTGATTGGCTGGGTGATGAAGTCGTAGTTGCAGCCAACCCTCGGCATGTACACAGCAGCCTGAAGTACTCTCTCTCTCTCTTCAGTGAATTCCAAGCCATTCACTCTTCACCGAATTTACATACATATGTACATATTTCATAGGTGTCAAGAAATATTAAATAGTTCACCTCCAGAAGCTGGGCGCTTGTCTGGCCGAATGAGTAGAGCAGGGCGTGAGTCATGTATGAAGTGTCCTTGTTGCCCTCGATAGCCACCGAAGTGATCAGGTAGTTCGCGCCTGAGAGAGAGAGAGAGAGAGAGAGAGAGAGAGAGAGAGAGAGAGAGAGAGAGAGAGAGGAAAAGAGTTGGCATGGAATTTAAGCCGGTGGCGATGAATTGGCAAATCAAAGTGAGTTGCGACACTTGAAGCCGGGGTGGAATAAATGCCAAAAGTGACTTTTTACCCAAAATTTCAGTAACGCTTGTGGGGTGGAGCACTAGGGCAACCCAAATTCAATACGGGCCTGAAACTCAAGCAATTCCTATGCAACCGAGGAGACGGGAAGTTTGGAGGAACTGGTGGGGAAAAGGAACAGGAGAGGGATAGAGGGAGAGAAAACGCCATACGAGAAGCCTTGTTGGCGGTTGTCTCGGGGAAGTCCTCGTGGATGTTCTCGTTGAATCCCGTCTCCACGACAACTGCCGACTGGGCTCGAACCTAAATTCAAAATGCTCCCAAGACTGTCTGCCCCCGGTGTTTCTTTCTCAAAAATATGTATATGCAAAATTTCTAGAAACAGCAAAATCAAAGCTCATCACGACCTCGACGTAGCAGGAATTGGTGATCTCATGCGGGACGGTCTGCACAGTGGCATAGTACTTGCCAGGCGAGAGGTCGTCTACAACGGATTATCGATATACTCGTATGTCCTCCCCTGTATTGTGAGATAGAGAGACAGACAGCAAAATATAATGGACTGAAACAGAAACCATCGCCGATGCGTCCAGGGACGTGGTCGAGGTCATAAGTAAATTTTTGACAGACGACGGACTTCTGTGCTTCGCACTCTGAGCCAACCCTGCAAAGCACGCGCTTCAATCTGACCAGGAAACTCATCTTCTCTGCATTACATCTCATTTTTCGCACTTCGAGCTTTTCAAAAACCCGTTAACAAAACAAGGATTCGACAGAGTATTTGGAGCCAGAAAGTTGTGCTCTCGATACACAAAAATTCCTTTCCAAAAATACATACATATAATACTGAATTTAGTCTCTCTGTCTCTTAACTTACCAGAATCCATCCGTGTTCATATAGGCACAAGGAGTCTTTGTGGGATCGGCAGGAGGCGTGTTGTCCTTCCAGAAGGTGTCCTTGCCGAGCGGTCCAGTCTTGCCGCCTCCATAGTCGAAGACCCACTTTCCATTCAGGTAGCGCAGACCCAGCCAAACCTCGATCTTGTTCAGGGCTTCTGAAAGACATCGCCAGTTCCTACAGAAACCTAAACAGCCGCATGCACACGCGCGTACATTTTATCGTATTCTATGTTGCATTAAATATTACATGTACAGCAACAAACCCACTTTAAGACCAGGCTTCCGCTAACCAAGGAGGTAGTTGTGCTTCGTCGTTGTGAGGTCGTCCACGACAACTGCACCCTTGGCTGCGCAGGAATCAAAAGCGATAGTGCCTGTCTGCCTCAAGCCATCGAAACGGATGCAGTACTGAGACACTTTGTGCCACTCCTGGTCACATGCTGAAAGAAGAAAGAGGGAGAGAGAGAGAGAGAAAGAGAGAGAGAGAGAGAGAGAGAGAGAGAGAGAGAGAAAGAGAGAGAGAGAATGTGGTAGTGATGGGAATGAAGAAGAAGATGCCTTAAATAAAACGCCTGAAAGGAATCTCTGCAAGGAGCATCGTCTTAATCTCCTTTCATTAAAGCCTCTGGGTGAAGAAGATTTCCGATGAAGACTCACGGTTTCTGTATTCGATAATGTTCCATCCGGTCTGCGGGTCATTCACGATCGAGATTGGGTCGTCGAGGGCGCGCCCTTCAAGCAATACAAATATTAGTATTCTCTTTTCATTGACAGAAATCCCAACCATCGGCCTTGAAAGCAGTGGCCGAGCTGTTAAAGCCACGCACGATCAGCTGAAACACAATTACATTCAGAGATCCCTCGATAACACGAAGAACAACCTGAAGAGTCTGAGTGTGGCCGTCCACGGGGAAGAAGACATTCTGAGGCTTCGTGCAGTCGTCGAAGCGGCGTTGGTACACGACGCCAGAGGAGTACAGCGACGGCAGCACGCGAGACGCGTACGCCACCTGCCACATCCATTCTCTCTCTCTCCTCTCTTTATCTCCTCTCTCTCTTTCCCTCTCTGTCTCCTCTCTCTCTCTCTCTTTCATCAGCTTGCTCTCTTTGTCTCCAATCCATGCCAAAGTCAACTCACGTTCGGAGAGTTGAAGCGGTAGAAATGTCCATCAGAACGCTTGGCTGACACCATGAGATACTGGAAGTCCGACTCGTTTGCATTGCAGTAGTAGCCCTGGTCCTTTGGCAGATAGGTCTAGAATAAGTTGAGTCAAGAAGAGAGTTTGGATGAATTAGAGAGAGGGGAACTAGCTTGGAAGACATTGAGCAGAACGCGCATCTCGCGTAGCTCATCCATGACACGCGCCGCCTTCAGCACGTTCTCCAGGTTGTCGGGGATGCTCGACTGCAAGGGGCGGGAATAGCCTCTGGCACTCTGCCAATTCCTTCCTGGACTGACCTGGTAGACCGAGATGATGCTGTTGCGAGGCATGTCGCGCAGCACGAGCACCGCGTGCAGTGCTTCCCACGTGTTCACCACGCATCCTCAACCATTTGGAATACAGTCAACAAGGGACTTGCACGCTCAATACATTAAACGTCTTCCACGTTTAAATGGCAAACTATACCCGTATCAGTAATTGGAATGGACAGATTGGCGTATTGATTGATGACATCAAGGACTCGAGTGTAGCTTCCTGTTCCCGCCTCCACCATCACGTCGCCCCCTTAAGAATCCCTCTTGCGTTTGATGCGGACAATAAAGAAACGGCAAGGAAGTGCTAGCAAAATTATCTCTAACAAGTGGAGTTGAAGCCGGCGAGGACAACTCGGCGGATCCAGTTGGGGTGCTGGTCGTGCACGTCTCGCAGCACTTCTCCGAACACCGCGGCCAGGCCGGCCAGCTGCAAGAGAAACTCCTCCTCTCCCCCAGCACTGTTTATAGGCAATTGTTAAAGTGAAAGTAGTAGTAGTGACCTGTTGCTGTCCTTGCTGGGTGAGCTCAATGGCGATAACAAAGTCGACGCCGAATCCATAAGAAGGACGCGGACCGAGGCGGGAGCAAATTGCTGAACAAGTGGGATGGCAACGGAGCTATTCCACACTTTTCATTATTAAAAGAACGAGAAATAACACAAAGGAAGAGGGAACTCTTCACTGACGATACTCGCAGAACTGGCCGACGAAGCCAGCCAAGCAGGAACAACGATCGATGCCGGGCTTGCCGCCGTTGAGACACTCGATGTTCTGGCACTTGGCACCAGAGAAGAAGGGCTGGCAGATGCACGTTCCATTCGGGCCGGCCACTCCGCCGTTCTGGCACTCGTCCGGTGGAGTTGGCGTCGGGTGGACTGCGCAGGCAATTGTTCTTTCACAACAACAATTACAGTTATTTCTCTCAATTTTCTGAACTAAAATGATCAATACTCATGAATGGATACGTAGTGCAAGGTCATAAACCTGAAAGCGGGAGGTAAAAAAATTAACATAAACTAAAATGTAAAAAAAAAAACACTTTTAATCGCTCCGAAAGATAATATCGTTACAAAAATTATTTCATAAGGTTATAAATCTGTCGCTCTCTCTCTCTTATAATTTATGTTCCTCCGGCTCCGAATTCCTTCGAGTTAGGAAAAGAATGAACACTGAAAAGAGAAAGAATGAGCATACATTGATAGCAGTACATGGCACCGGCTCGCTGGATGTAGAAGCCGACTTCGTCGCGTGCGAAGAACTAAAAATGTAAGCTTTCGGTTGCTCCACTCACAAAAATAGACGTGAATGGCCTGACATTGAAGTGAAGAACTTCGTTGGCGCGGTTGCATTTAAAGCCGGGGAAGTAGAAGTTATATGAGCAGCCGTCACGAAAGATGCCATTCGATGCGTACACCTGAAGAGAGAAACCGGCTGAGTGGAGGAAGAAGTCAACTGTTCATGCCTCAATTTCGCGGTCTTCGCGGTAAGTGTAGATGTTGAGAGCGGCGAAGACGCGGTCCGGCCGGGTCACGGGGTACTCGTTCAGGTGGAAGACTGGCGAAGACTCCACGTCTGCAATTGGGAATGAATCATTGCAGAGTTGCCATTCTTCCCTTTTCATTCTTTAGTTCACACTTGATTCTAACGTACTGGCCACAGGCTGCATGAAAGTGCCGTCAATGCCGAGTTCAGTGGTGAAAGCCCAGAAGAGATCTCCGGGCGGGCGGAGAGAGAAGGAGAGAGATGACGACTGCAAACACTCTCTCCATCACCACTCAGAGCGACGATCAAAGATTCTTCTTACCTGGTAGACTCGGAATTGGCAGCTGGCCTGAGCGGGATTCGAGTACGCGGAGAACTCGTAGTTGCCCACCGGCGGGTTTTTCAGCTCCCTGCAGATGAGTCTCCCACAATATACATACACGTTCACTTTTCCATTGTCAAGATTTGTTCAATAGTAGCCTGGGTAATTCGATTGAAGGATTGCACAACTTTACATATTTTCGTCGTCTTCTGAAGAAAAAAAAAAGATGAAATGGTGTACCAAATAGAGAGATCGTCTCCATCCGAGTAGACCTTGATGGGAATGGCAACGTGGCCATCGGGATCGTCAAGCTTTATGAAGAACTGGCGTCCCTTTCCGACGATGACGAGGTTGTCAACTCGACGGTCAACCGAGATCGTCTTTTTCAGATTATTGTCCGAGCCGCAGAACAGACGGTCACCACTCAGGAGAAGCTGACTACGATATGCGGTGTAGCGAAGATGGTTGTAGAGTACCTGGAGTATATTGCAGAGAGAAAAAGAGAGAGGGTGGAAGGAGAGGGAGGGAGCAGTAGAGGGGAGAGAAGGTAGAGAGAGAGACAGAGGACCATGAAGAAAGAGCACTAGAGCGTTGAGAATGAGAGCGATAGGATTCCATAATCCCAAGAAAGATGTAAGAAATGAGGCTGACATCGCGGACGTTGCTGGAGTTCTTGACGTAGATAGCAATGCCAGAAGTGCGCGCCGTGATGTCATCCAGTGCCTGCAATCTTCTCATGCACACATTCTAATCGAATAGTATTCATTCTGACACAATGGGTGTAAGTTGTAATTTTATTATACAAAAATTAAATGACTTGGAAGGCGGGTGAGTCCTCGTCTGGGCTGCATGCGCCACTCGCAGAGGGTTGCACGTAGATGTAGTTAAGCTGGGATAAAGAAGCACTCACTCATTCTTTCCCTCTCTCCGTTGCACTCCCTTTCTCTTTCTCTTCCTTTGTATTCCTCCTCACCGGCGCTCTCCAGAAAGAGTCCAATTGGAAGACCGCTTCGAGGTCACTGTTGTAGTCATTCGGGAGTGCGTCAGTAATTATGTAGAGTGGGGATTTGTTAGTGATCAGCAGATCAGTCAACGCCTGGAGAATATAATTTCATTCTAGTTTTTCTCTCAGATTGCCTTGCCTGTACTTGTGAATCCATTCAGAAAGTCCTTCGCTAACCGTAGCCGTGGCCCCGAAGACTGCATCTGTGCAGTTCCCTGCGTTCGTCGTGGCATTCCCGACCCACTGAAGAATCTTGTCCAGCTGCTCGACTGAGCTGTATTCGTCAGTCAGGATGATCTCTGCAGAGATGCATGAATTTGAGAAGGAAATTCGTTCCCCTTCCTCTCTCTCTCTCTCTCTCTCTCTTCCCTCTCTCTTTCCCCCTCACTCTAACCCCTTCACACCTAAAAAGTGTCCAACCATTGTTGTTGAATACGACGAGTGCATATCGTGAGAGATACTCGGGGTCGAACTGAACCCTGTCGATGATGTCGAGGACGGCTTGGCGGACCTTCAAATAGGTCTCGTTGCAATCTTTCTTCCATTCTGAACGACTCCCTCCACCTGGTTGATGACGTCATTCATGGCCTGTCTCATTCGAACTACGAGAATGAGACGTGGTCGGTCGACGCTGAATCCATGGCCTGCGTGGTCCGGGCAGACGACTGGAAAGGAATGCCAGGTGGGTCAAAATTTAATTTATAATTTCAAATGTTGATTACATTTGCAAAAAGGACTCATACGCATTTATAATGATAATTAAATTCTTCATCGTCTGGTGTCAAAGGCAATGAAGCCAAACCGTCTTCGCAGTGAAGTCCCGTGAACTCATTCGGACACAGACATCCTTCGCCGCTCTCAACAAACACTCCTCCATCTTATGTTCTGTCGTCATCTCTTCTCATTTCTTCACCGTCATTAGACTTCTCTCTCTCTCTCTCTCTCTCTCTGTCTGTATCTAACTTGGAAAGTAGTTCCTCCATTGGCGCAGAGAGCGTGGTTACATGTCGGACCACTCCACATGTCCTGGCAGACGCAGTAGTTGTCTCCTCCAGGCACCTGCACTCAATTATGCATGTAGAATAAGTCTATGATAGCCCACCATTTCTCATCGCCTGCTTTTGTTGTTAATATAAAGATTCGGGTTCTCGTAAGCTTTAGCTTACCGTAATGAGCACTCCACCGTTGTGGCATTCGGTCGGGGGCGTTGGCTTGGGTGTGGAGACTGCCGGGGTTGTCGAGGGAGGTGATGGATCCACTAGAAAGGAAAAGAGATAGAGAGACTGAGAAACAAAGAAGAGAGAGAGAGAGAGTGATTACAGAGGCGATCAAATATTTTCAGATATCATGTAAAATAAGAAAGGGTGATTTGTTGTTCTGAGAGCCATGGCTGACCGAGACACTTGAATGCGGCGGCGCGTCTGAAGACGTATCCGTGGAAGTCGACACCCTCCACGACCATTGTGTAGGAGCCGGTGTCGGAGCAGAAGAAGGAGTCGATGAAGAACTCGTAGTTGCATCCGAAGCGAGTGGACACTTGCTGAGGGCGCAGCACCACCGGAAACAGGGAACATTCCTTTCGGATCATATCTTCTTTCGGTCTTTTCATTTATGCTCTAGAAAATGTTAATTATTATTCAGATTACACTGAATCATTTTCAACTGTATTCATACATTTTTGGTCTGAACCATCCTCCTCCTTCCTCGCCTCCTCTGTAATCACTCTCTCGCTCTCCCTCTCTCTCCCTTTTTTCCTTCTCGTCCTCTTTCTCTTTCTCCTCTCTCTTTATCTTTCTATCTCTTTTTTTCTGTTTCTTTTTTCTTTTTATTTCTCTTTCTCTATTTCTTTTATTTCTGAATGTATCTATATCTATTTCTCTTTCCCATTTCTCTATTCTATCTCAATCTCTCTCTATCTCTCTTTTCTCTTTTCTCTCTCTTCTTTCTCTCTTCTCTCTCTTTCTTTTCGCTCATTTTCTTTTTTTCTCTCTTTCTTTTTCTATTTCTATGTATCTTTCTCTCTCAGCATACGCTGTTCGGCGCGTAAATGGTGACAGATTTGAGGGAAGAGGGGGATGGGTTGTTGTTAGCGTGGAGAGCGAGTGCGTTGAAGGAATGCACAATGGCATTCGGTGTGCCGAAGTCGTAACTTAAATTATGTTATCCAATTTTGAGAGACATCTTCCGAATCACAAAGAGTTTTCTACAAGATTTATTTAAAATAAACCAAAGGAATAGGAAAAAAACTATTGTTAGGCGGAATTTGAAGGCTCACCGGTCTCGTTCATTCCCTCGAGTGAAAACAGTCGAGAGAGTCACTTTGGTACGCGCCTAAGAGAAAGAGAATCAGGTCTAGCACTCCTTCCACTCATCTTTTTCTTCCTCGGTTCACAAATACCACGCTGACCGTAATGACAACTGCGCAGTTAGCGTTGAGGGCGTCGGCTGAGGAGCGAGTGAGGTACAGGCCAGGGGGAAGCTTGCTGCAATTACACAGAATGTCGAAGCAGAGACATGAAACTCATCGATTGCTAGATATTGGGCAAGGCATGAAGTCTGACTTGAAGATGGCTTCGAAGTGTCGCCCGCTGAACGAGAGACGATCCGGCGGGTACACTACGCCTAAAGAACGCGACATTTTTGCAAGTATTTTCTTGAGAGTGATTGCTTGAGGGGAATTCCATGCCCTGTGGATCAGTGATGGTGAGTCGAGGGTTGACGTTGCGGTCTGCCTGGAGATTGATTTCGATGTAGCTGAGGGAGTCGTCGATGATCGTCGTGTGTACTTTGTCGCAGGCTCCCATTGAAGACACGTCGATTGGATAGGACTGAACACAGGAAGGAGCTTGAGAAGAAGGTCAGTCTACAGTCTTACCCCGTCCATGTCGTATTGGCGCGGATCAACGAACGGATTCGGTTCGACGCAGATGGCTGAAAAGAAAGTGAGAGTGAACATCTGCTGCCCTCCCTCAATCATTAATCTAAAGGAACGAACGGAATTCGCAGAATTGCCCAGTGTAACCGGGCATCTCGCACATCTTCGCCACCGGCAGAGCATCGCCCACCATCTGAACAGCCATTCTCTTCTTCTTTCTCATTTACATCATCCTACCATCATTTGATCCCTTACAGAATTTATCTTGGCTGCAGAAATCTCTCAAGTCTACTAGTAGAGCAGTGAGTATTTGCATTGTCTCTTGACAGTGCTCTGTGGATAGTGCTGCTCTTGTCTAACCCGCTCGGCACTCCTCTTCCTTCTGCTGTGCTCTTCCTCCAACTCCTCCGGCGCGTGTCTCTCCGCGTGGTCGTCGAAGTGCTTGACGAACTTGATTGTGTCGTTCGCCCGCCATGTCTTGAACACTGCAAGAGCAAGAGATCAGGAGAAGACTCTTCTAAGGGTCTCTTTCTTTCTTTGTGCACACTCTCACATTGTGAGTAGTGCATTTGTAGAAACAAAAGAAACTCTCCGCTGACCGTCCAGCAAGTCTTCTTTCCGAATCTGAGCCAAAGACGATGACGCGAACAGCGCCACGGCAAGGAATGCCGCCAGCTGCCGCATACTCAAGCCGCGCCGGAAAATGCAAAGGATATAGCAAGCATCTCATATGAAAAGGCCATATAAAAACAGATTCCCTATTCGAGGGGGTGAGAAATGTCAGTCTTGAATCTACAAGACACTCTACAGTATGCTGAGCACATTCAGTCTCCATCCCTTGAAGATGAAATGGCTCTTTCCTGCCTCCCATCCCCTCCTCATCTCTGCCGAAGGTAATAAAAGTCCCCTCTGCCGGTTATCTGATCGTGCGATACCTAATAAGTGTTAATGTTCGCACTTGCAACACAGTCTTTCTCTGACCTCCCCAATCTCTCGTGCCCGCTGAGTCTCTCGCCCACTTCTTTAGCCGCCTTCATCACAATGTCATCTTTGCTGTAATTCCAGACCATTTTAACGAGCCGCTTCACCTGAAATGGCAGTCTTCGCTTCTTTGCTCCCTTTGTTTCTCTTTTTCCCCTTTATCTCTGCTTATCACAAGTCTCATAAATGAGCATACTAATGTAAGCATTTCTAGCAGCCTTTACATCTACCACAAGAATTCTGGTCATCGCAACTGGTGCTGTTTTTTGACTGACGGGAGGCAATTCGCATTAAAAGACATAGCTTATTGTTAGCAATGGAAGACAAGTGACAAATTGTTCCTGGCCTTTCACCTCTATTTATACACACACAAATCTTTTGCTTCGCTAGCAGCTTTTTAAATAATATTTTTCTATGGCAAAATTTATGTTGTGTTTAGATCCAACAAAATCATTCCCAAACATGGGAACAGTTTAAGGAATGAAAGAAGGGCGTTTTCCCTATCTTTCCAGTTAAGTGCTCGACTCCAATAAAAATTCGCTCTGAAAGTGCAGTACATAAATGACGAATATTAGGTGAGGCGCATTTAATTGCATTAGACACTCCAGGCAATCACGGAGAAATGCTGATAAGAAGGTGATAAGGGCAGAGGAGGTGAGAGAGACTCACACTTCCAAGCCAGTCGCAAACATAGGGCGAGGCTGATCTGCATCGACGGTAATCACATTGTATATATAAAAAAAACATTAAGAAAATTTCAACTAAATAAGCGCCGATTGTTGGTTGGAGTACTGTTATACACAACCATAATTTTAACCGACGGAATATGATTCTTCAATTAAGTCTCGTCATCGCACTTTCACATATACGTAATTTTTCTTACTAGTATATACTGAGAAAAGTTCAATCATTCGTTCTGTTGAGTGCAAATAATTGTCTTTCTCTCCGGAAAAGTAAAATTGGATGATTGAAAGCTGCAGAGTAGTAGCAACAATCTGAACATGTCTGCCTTCTCATAGTGTCGAGTTTTTCAAAGTTTCAAACAACGCACACTCAAATTTATTCTAGTCATTTAATTCTGTCAAGTAAATTTAAAATATCTTTCATTTGCTACACAGCATACACAGCCACATGTGGCTTCGTTTGTTAGGAGAAGTATGCTCCAAAGATAAAATTGTGTTCCAGGCAAATATTGTCACAAAAAAAGAACATTAAAAGATGAATTTGTGCAGTAAACTACGCAGAAGAGTTGTAATTGATGGATGTTGAATACCTGCTAGTTATCCATTCACTCTTGTAGATAGATGGAATCATCCATTGTGGGTGCAATTATTGCGTGAGGGAATGCGCGTATGAAGTTGTTATCTTCTCGTCACTCTCAGTGTCCATTCTGAGAAGTCGACTCTGGTGATCGGCGGAAACGAAATTTGAGTCCAGAGACGAGGTTCTTGAGTGGAATCACGGCTTGGCCGCTGGAGAAGGAATCGGAGAAGGCGCGGCTCATCTTGGCAGGGCGCATGTCGAAGTATCCTCCAAGGGAGACAATAAGATCCCATGCTTTTCTTTGATTTGTTATTAAATCTACGCAAACAGGTATGAATCTTCATATGAACAGGGAAAGTTACCGTAGTCCTCCTGGGCACTCGACAATAACAGCGTGGCGAGAAAGAAAAGGAGAAGAAGGAGGAGAGGCATGCCGCTGGCAACCCTCGACATTTCCCGAAAGTAGAGTCTGAAATATGACATGTCGAGCAAGATAAGAAAAACGCTGCTCAGTCTGACCGGTGCAAGTTCTCTCAACACACACAGAGAACATACAATTCTTTATCTCAAAATGTCAGAAGGCAGTTTTTAAACATAATGCAAGATTTCATTATAAAACAAGAGCGAGCAACAAAGAGCAAGAAAACGAAGAGGACAAAACAGATTAACAATGAGAGGAAAAAATGGTAGCAGCCTTGATAGAGAGGTCGTATGGGAGAAAGAGAACGAAAGAGAGAGAGAGGGAGAGAGAGAGTGAGAGAGTGAGAAAGAGAGATGGGGACAGGAAGAGCTGAAAGGCCCGGAAAGTGAGAAGTCGTGATTCCTCACGCATGAGTGGGCTGCCATGAGCGACGGGGGACAAGCAGAGGACGATGGCTGGCATAATTGGAGTCTTATTTCAAGAAGAGGAGAAAGAGAGAAAGGGAACGAGGACGAGACAGCAGACGGAGAGAGTGAGAGAGAGAGAAGGAGGGAGAGAGAGAGAAAGAGAGCACAGAGGGAATGAGAAATAGAGGAAGGGGATGAGAGATAGAGTGTATCTAAGTGGTCAAAAGGAAATTTTTTAAAGAAAAAGAAGCCAATTTGCGAAACAGTGGGATTAGAAAAATAAAAGAGGAAGTGGAATCAGAGAAGGCAGTGTGCGTATGTAAGTGAGTAGTAATAACGATGAAGTCGGGAGCAATTGCCGTGATCGAAGGAAGAGACGATTTTACCGAAAGATAGAAAGGGAGAGAGAGAGAGAGAGGGAGAGGGAGGGACAGGGAGCATGGGGGAAGAAATGTAAGAGAGAAAAGAGAAGAGAGAGAGACAGACAGAGGGAGAGAGAGGAGAGAGAGCATGGAGAGGGAGGAAATGTGAGAGATAAAAGAGAAGAGAGATAGAGAGAGAGAGAGTGGGCGAGAAGAAAGCGGAGCTCATATACGTGTCAGCTACTAAAGCCGACTTACTACTTGGAGCATATCAAATGGCAGAGGATAAGCGCCAGCTTAGCGAGAATCAATCACCGAAAGATAAGTTAGCGTATTGAAGCGAGGATCGCAAGGGTGTTGATGTCATTGGCCTTTTCTGAGATACAAAGGGCAGATCTGATAAACTGCCAAAGCGAAGGCCGTGAAGTAGAGATGAAAAACTTGTTCGATATCATTTTGTAGCCTGAAAAACCGTTGTATTCAGAATTCAGAAAGCGAGGAGCAACCCGAACAGCAAAACTAAGCGTTGCAGTATTAGGATTCAAAAGTGTTCTTCTCCTCGCATCATATGCATACATACAGTACCGCTCAGCATTATGGGGTCGGAAATATATTGAATATATTTAATATATTCTTAAGATTCTCTCGCACTGTGACTCGTAGAAGCAATTGTTCGAGTAATGTTTATGTTTTCTGGAATCAGCATTTTATTCTCTACCGAATGCATACAACTATTTTCAAAATACATCTGATTTTTTGTCATGAATTTTAATGTGAACTTGAGTGCGTTTGGTTCATAATTGTTAACGTGCAGACGTCGGTAGTGCAGTTCACTGTTCCTTTTAGGCAAGTAGCCGAGAATTTTGCTTCGGAATTTCCAAAACTGCAAGACTGGAGCAAAAGCCTTGCTCCGGTTAGGGTTCGAACCGGTGACATTCAAAACAAAAATCGAGTACGCAATCCATTGCGCCACCAAGATGATACTCCGATTCCCAAGCCAGACGTTGACATCATCCATCCTGATAGTAGTTTCTCTCTCTCACTCTCTCTTTCACTTTCCCACCATCTCTCTCTCTCTCCACTCAATCTCGGTTGCCTCAATCCTCTTTTATCAGTGATTTGATCAATCCCACATTTTGAGCTCACGACTGATTTTCTTTACCTATACAATTTTCCTAGGCAACGCAAAACATTTGCACCGGTTGGGGTTGAATCGGCGACAATTACAATTACAAGTAAGAGCTTACTGCGCCATACAGGCCACGAACGACATCTCAAGCCAGATGATGATAATGGCAAAACAATAATCAGCCGCCTACATCCTTCTTTTTTTCTATCGTTGCCTTCGTTTCGAGTGATCCCTCAATTTGGGCTCTAATTTTCACACTCGTTACTCTTTCTCTTGGCAAGCCTTTTGCACCGTTGGGAGAGAGAGGAGAGCAGACACAGAGATATAGAGAAAGAGAGATTCATAGAGAGAGAAAGAGAGAGGAAGAGAGATAGAGAGATAGAGAGAGAGAGAAAGAGAGAGAAAGTGAGAAAGAGAGAGAAAGAGAGAAAGAGAGAAAGTGTACCACGGATGTCGAGAAAGAGAGAGTGGAATGCAAGAGAAACACAGACACAGAAATTGAATCACGGATTTCTTTCTTTCTCTCGTTCGCTCTCTTTCTCACTTTCTCTCACTTTCTCTCTTTCTCTCTCTTTCTCCCTTTCTCTCTCTTTCTCTCTCTAAGAATCTCTCTTTCTCTATATCTCTGTGTCTGCTCTCCTCTCTCTCCCAACGGTGCAAAAGGCTTGCCAAGAGAAAGAGTAACGAGTGTGAAAATTAGAGCCCAAATTGAGGGATCACTCGAAACGAAGGCAACGATAGAAAAAAGAAGGATGTAGGCGGCTGATAATTGTTTTGCCATTATCATCATCTGGCTTGAGATGTCGTTCGTGGCCTGTATGGCGCAGTAAGTTGCACTCTTACTTGTAATTGTAATTGTCGCCGATTCAACCCCAACCGGTGCAAATGTTTTGCGTTGCCTAGGAAAATAGTATAGGTAAAGAAAATCAGTCGTGAGCTCAAAATGTGGGATTGATCAAATCACTGATAAAAGAGGATTGAGGCAACCGAGATTGAGTGGAGAGAGAGAGAGATGGTGGGAAAGTGAAAGAGAGAGTGAGAGAGAGAAACTACTATCAGGATGGATGATGTCAACGTCTGGCTTGGGAATCGGAGTATCATCTTGGTGGCGCAATGGATTGCCTACTCGATTTTTGTTTTGAATGTCACCGGTTCGAACCCTAACCGGAGCAAGGCTTTTGCTCCAGTCTTGCAGTTTTGGAAATTCCGAAGCAAAATTCTCGGCTACTTGCCAAAAAGGAACAGTGAACTGCACTACCGACGTCTGCACGTTAACAATTATGAACCAAACGCACTCAAGTTCACATTAAAATTCATGACAAAAAATCAGATGTATTTTGAAAATAGGGAATTTTCGGTAGAGAAAGAAATGCTGATTCCAGAAAACATAAACATTACTCGAACAATTGCTTCTACGAGTCACAGTGCGAGAGAATCTTAAGAATATATTAAATATATTCAATATATTTGTGACCCCATAATGCTGAGCGGTACTGTATGTATGTATCTAAATAATAATGAGGATTGCTCTTTTTCATTCTCTTCATAACTTGTTGGTATATTTATTATAAACTACAAACTTACGTCCTGCACACCGTAATAAAAAAATCGAATGGTCTTATGAATATCTACTGAATCTCGAGCACCATTACTTATCGTCTTTGGGCGGTTGAATCTCAATTTCGGAGGAAGTGAAAGGGAGGAGGAGGCTGGTCAATTCCTGTGGGACACGTCATAGAGGAGAGCTGAGCTGCTAGGGGACAGAATGACCGGACAACGAGAACAGGGGAAGGCTACTGCAGAAGTCATGTGAATTGGAGGAGAGAGGAAAGATTGGCTGTGAAAGAGAGAGAGAGAGAGAGAGAGAGAGAGAGAGAGAAAGAGAGAAGACAGTGAGAGAGGAGAACTGCAGAAATGTAAGGGAAGAGATTCCTCATTATGTACAGCCGAGGATACTCTCGACGTACCTCTTAGCTTCCGGAAGTTTTTGCCTGCAGCCACCGGTAGTGCGTCAAGGGAAGAAGCTGTCAGCCATCTCAGCCTCCTCCAAGCTGATTTATTCGACCAAGGACTACTCTTTTTCCCCTGTTTCTGACTCTAACATGAACACTCATGCCTTCGCTCGCCTATTCTTTTGCGTCCATAACTCTCGATATCTCTGCCCGTCCCTCTCTCTCCCGCTGTCTCTCTTGCTCTCCTTCTCTCTCTCTCTCTCTCTCTCTCCCTCCACAATCCGCATCAATCCGCAGCTGGCTGCTCTACATGAATAAGAAGCTCGACCAATCACGCAATCCGAAGATATCTCGGCGCTCGACGCAAGGAATGAGTTAGCTTCTAAAAAAAATAAGTCTGGTAGAGAGAGAGAGAGTGAGATTAAGGGTCAGGAGAGAGAAAGAGAGACGGACAGACGAGAGACAGACAGAGAGAGAGCACACAAGAAAAGAAAGCGTTAAGATCAACACTCCTGGCTACGGTTTGAATCGTCAAAATTCCTCATAACGGTTAGGACCGTAGGAATCGGGTCATTTCAAATCGTTGGTTTGAAATCGTTGGGTACGTAAGCGTTAGAAGGCGGAGGCGAGGGCAAAGCGTTAAGACTAACGCTTTCGTCTGTCAGCAAGCAGCACCTGCACCTTCAAACCCCCCCCCCCCCCTCCTCTTTCTCTCTCTCTCTCTCTCTCATTTCTCTCTCTCTCATTTCTCTCTCTCTCTCTCTCTCTCTCTCTCTCTCTCTCTTCTATCATCACTTCCCCCACCATCCTGCGGCTCAGGTTAGCTAATTATCTAACTTTCGCGAACAGAATATTTCTCTGTTTTTGGCCCTTCTGTGACCAAAACAACAGTTAAATAGAATAAAATCAAAATAAAGTTCGCAAAAGTCGATAATTTAGCTAACCTGTTATCCGTTGAGATGTTGGGAGTCGTTGTCGTCGATTGTACCTGGAAGTAGACAGAGAGAGAGAGAGAGAGAAAGACATTTTGCTTCTGACCGGACCCTAACCACCACAACCCGCGCGCAAGTTTCCCACGTTAACCACTAGGCCACCATCCCACCCATTGGGCTATCTGCATTAGATAATGTAGTGATAAAGGGGGGGGGGTGGCATTTGCGCAACGTTGTTCTTTTCTCTCCCTCTCACCTCTCTTTCTCTCTCATCTCTCTCCTTGTCCCTATATAAATCTCTATTAATGAGAAGTGTTTTTTTCGAATCATTAACACTATAAATGTAGAAAATAGTGGAAGAGTGGGCAATCGTCTTTCGCCCTCATTCACAGACTGTTAATTGTGTTGTTTGAAATGTGTGAGAAGGGCAATTTACATAGTAACAGATTCTAAATGAGTGACAGACAGACAGACAGACAGACAGACAGACAGACAGACAGACAGACAGACAGACAGACAGACAGACAGACAGACAGACAGACAGACAGACAGACAGACAGACAGACAGACAGACAGACAGACAGACAGACAGACAGACAGACAGACAGACAGACAGACAGACAGACAGACAGACAGACAGACAGACAGACAGACAGACAGACAGACAGACAGACAGACAGACAGACAGACAGACAGACAGACAGACAGACAGACAGACAGACAGACAGACAGACAGACAGACAGACAGACAGACAGACAGACAGACAGACAGACAGACAGACAGACAGACAGACAGACAGACAGACAGACAGACAGACAGACAGACAGACAGACAGACAGACAGACAGACAGACAGACAGACAGACAGACAGACAGACAGACAGACAGACAGACAGACAGACAGACAGACAGACAGACAGACAGACAGACAGACAGACAGACAGACAGACAGACAGACAGACAGACAGACAGACAGACAGACAGACAGACAGACAGACAGACAGACAGACAGACAGACAGACAGACAGACAGACAGACAGACAGACAGACAGACAGACAGACAGACAGACAGACAGACAGACAGACAGACAGACAGACAGACAGACAGACAGACAGACAGACAGACAGACAGACAGACAGACAGACAGACAGACAGACAGACAGACAGACAGACAGACAGACAGACAGACAGACAGACAGACAGACAGACAGACAGACAGACAGACAGACAGACAGACAGACAGACAGACAGACAGACAGACAGACAGACAGACAGACAGACAGACAGACAGACAGACAGACAGACAGACAGACAGACAGACAGACAGACAGACAGACAGACAGACAGACAGACAGACAGACAGACAGACAGACAGACAGACAGACAGACAGACAGACAGACAGACAGACAGACAGACAGACAGACAGACAGACAGACAGACAGACAGACAGACAGACAGACAGACAGACAGACAGACAGACAGACAGACAGACAGACAGACAGACAGACAGACAGACAGACAGACAGACAGACAGACAGACAGACAGACAGACAGACAGACAGACAGACAGACAGACAGACAGACAGACAGACAGACAGAGACAGACAGACAGACAGACAGACAGACAGACAGACAGACAGACAGACAGACAGACAGACAGACAGACAGACAGACAGACAGACAGACAGACAGACAGACAGACAGACAGACAGACAGACAGACAGACAGACAGACAGACAGACAGACAGACAGACAGACAGACAGACAGACAGACAGACAGACAGACAGACAGACAGACAGACAGACAGACAGACAGACAGACAGACAGACAGACAGACAGACAGACAGACAGACAGACAGACAGACAGACAGACAGACAGACAGACAGACAGACAGACAGACAGACAGACAGACAGACAGACAGACAGACAGACAGACAGACAGACAGACAGACAGACAGACAGACAGACAGACAGACAGACAGACAGACAGACAGACAGACAGACAGACAGACAGACAGACAGACAGACAGACAGACAGACAGACAGACAGACAGACAGACAGACAGACAGACAGACAGACAGACAGACAGACAGACAGACAGACAGACAGACAGACAGACAGACAGACAGACAGACAGACAGACAGACAGACAGACAGACAGACAGACAGACAGACAGACAGACAGACAGACAGACAGACAGACAGACAGACAGACAGACAGACAGACAGACAGACAGACAGACAGACAGACAGACAGACAGACAGACAGACAGACAGACAGACAGACAGACAGACAGACAGACAGACAGACAGACAGACAGACAGACAGACAGACAGACAGACAGACAGACAGACAGACAGACAGACAGACAGACAGACAGACAGACAGACAGACAGACAGACAGACAGACAGACAGACAGACAGACAGACAGACAGACAGACAGACAGACAGACAGACAGACAGACAGACAGACAGACAGACAGACAGACAGACAGACAGACAGACAGACAGACAGACAGACAGACAGACAGACAGACAGACAGACAGACAGACAGACAGACAGACAGACAGACAGACAGACAGACAGACAGACAGACAGACAGACAGACAGACAGACAGACAGACAGACAGACAGACAGACAGACAGACAGACAGACAGACAGACAGACAGACAGACAGACAGACAGACAGACAGACAGACAGACAGACAGACAGACAGACAGACAGACAGACAGACAGACAGACAGACAGACAGACAGACAGACAGACAGACAGACAGACAGACAGACAGACAGACAGACAGACAGACAGACAGACAGACAGACAGACAGACAGACAGACAGACAGACAGACAGACAGACAGACAGACAGACAGACAGACAGACAGACAGACAGACAGACAGACAGACAGACAGACAGACAGACAGACAGACAGACAGACAGACAGACAGACAGACAGACAGACAGACAGACAGACAGACAGACAGACAGACAGACAGACAGACAGACAGACAGACAGACAGACAGACAGACAGACAGACAGACAGACAGACAGACAGACAGACAGACAGACAGACAGACAGACAGACAGACAGACAGACAGACAGACAGACAGACAGACAGACAGACAGACAGACAGACAGACAGACAGACAGACAGACAGACAGACAGACAGACAGACAGACAGACAGACAGACAGACAGACAGACAGACAGACAGACAGACAGACAGACAGACAGACAGACAGACAGACAGACAGACAGACAGACAGACAGACAGACAGACAGACAGACAGACAGACAGACAGACAGACAGACAGACAGACAGACAGACAGACAGACAGACAGACAGACAGACAGACAGACAGACAGACAGACAGACAGACAGACAGACAGACAGACAGACAGACAGACAGACAGACAGACAGACAGACAGACAGACAGACAGACAGACAGACAGACAGACAGACAGACAGACAGACAGACAGACAGACAGACAGACAGACAGACAGACAGACAGACAGACAGACAGACAGACAGACAGACAGACAGACAGACAGACAGACAGACAGACAGACAGACAGACAGACAGACAGACAGACAGACAGACAGACAGACAGACAGACAGACAGACAGACAGACAGACAGACAGACAGACAGACAGACAGACAGACAGACAGACAGACAGACAGACAGACAGACAGACAGACAGACAGACAGACAGACAGACAGACAGACAGACAGACAGACAGACAGACAGACAGACAGACAGACAGACAGACAGACAGACAGACAGACAGACAGACAGACAGACAGACAGACAGACAGACAGACAGACAGACAGACAGACAGACAGACAGACAGACAGACAGACAGACAGACAGACAGACAGACAGACAGACAGACAGACAGACAGACAGACAGACAGACAGACAGACAGACAGACAGACAGACAGACAGACAGACAGACAGACAGACAGACAGACAGACAGACAGACAGACAGACAGACAGACAGACAGACAGACAGACAGACAGACAGACAGACAGACAGACAGACAGACAGACAGACAGACAGACAGACAGACAGACAGACAGACAGACAGACAGACAGACAGACAGACAGACAGACAGACAGACAGACAGACAGACAGACAGACAGACAGACAGACAGACAGACAGACAGACAGACAGACAGACAGACAGACAGACAGACAGACAGACAGACAGACAGACAGACAGACAGACAGACAGACAGACAGACAGACAGACAGACAGACAGACAGACAGACAGACAGACAGACAGACAGACAGACAGACAGACAGACAGACAGACAGACAGACAGACAGACAGACAGACAGACAGACAGACAGACAGACAGACAGACAGACAGACAGACAGACAGACAGACAGACAGACAGACAGACAGACAGACAGACAGACAGACAGACAGACAGACAGACAGACAGACAGACAGACAGACAGACAGACAGACAGACAGACAGACAGACAGACAGACAGACAGACAGACAGACAGACAGACAGACAGACAGACAGACAGACAGACAGACAGACAGACAGACAGACAGACAGACAGACAGACAGACAGACAGACAGACAGACAGACAGACAGACAGACAGACAGACAGACAGACAGACAGACAGACAGACAGACAGACAGACAGACAGACAGACAGACAGACAGACAGACAGACAGACAGACAGACAGACAGACAGACAGACAGACAGACAGACAGACAGACAGACAGACAGACAGACAGACAGACAGACAGACAGACAGACAGACAGACAGACAGACAGACAGACAGACAGACAGACAGACAGACAGACAGACAGACAGACAGACAGACAGACAGACAGACAGACAGACAGACAGACAGACAGACAGACAGACAGACAGACAGACAGACAGACAGACAGACAGACAGACAGACAGACAGACAGACAGACAGACAGACAGACAGACAGACAGACAGACAGACAGACAGACAGACAGACAGACAGACAGACAGACAGACAGACAGACAGACAGACAGACAGACAGACAGACAGAGAAAGAGAGAGAGAGAGAGAGAGAGAGAGAGAGAAAGACAGACAGACAGACAGACAGACAGACAGACAGACAGACAGACAGAGAAAGAGAGAGAGAGAGAGAGAGAGAGAGAGAGAGAGAGAGAGAGAGAAAGACAGACAGACAGACAGACAGACAGACAGACAGACAGACAGACAGAGAAAGAGAGAGAGAGAGAGAGAGAGAGAGAGAGAGAGAGTCAGAGAGAGATAAAAGGTAGAGAAAAAACAGAGAGAGAGAGAGAGATGAAAGATAGAGAGAGAGAGAAAGACAGACAGACAGACAGACAGACAGACAGACAGACAGACAGACAGACAGACAGACAGACAGACAGAGAAAGAGAGAGAGAGAGAGAGAGAGAGAGAGAGAGAGAGAGAGAGTCAGAGAGAGATAAAAGGTAGAGAAAAAACAGAGAGAGAGAGAGAGATGAAAGATAGAGAGAAAAGAGAGAGAGATAGAAAGAGAGATAAGAGATAGAGAGAAAAGAGAGAGAATGAGTGGGAGAGGGATAATAGAGCAAAGTGGCAAAAGCGCGAATGAACTTTGTGGCAGCAAAAAAAGGTAAAAATGCGCTAAAACTATAATGAAGCGAAATAGGCACATATTCAATTCCATCGGATTGCCGCGAGAATTCTTCCCCTTTCTGCAGCGAATATCACCAAAGAATAACGAGGAATAACAAGCGTCATCTGATTGCAGCGGAGTAAATAAACAGAGAAAAGCTTTTTGCTAGATCCTTTTCTAATCTTGTCGTGGGAAACGCGAAGCCCTGCAATAATGGACACGCACAAATAATCCAAAATATATTAGAAGTCCGAGCAATCTCCTCCTACACGAAATGCTCATGAGATGGATGTAAGTGCGGGGGTTCAGGAAATGTCCACGGACGGCTTTATCTGCCATTCATAAGAAAGGTCTTCAAACTCCTTTTAAATCAGGCAGAAACTGGGCAGAACTATATATGCTTATTCGTGAATCATACACGAAGAATCTCATTCATGCGAATGCTCTTAATCTGATAAACAGATGTGTACGTACATACATATGTATGTATGTACATGTATAAGTACATACCGTATTTTCTCTAGTAGTACACCAGGGGCTGTTTTTTCAATACTCGTGCGAGGGAGGTGCAATATTTAGGGGAAGGGTTCTACTTCAATGTGAAACACTAAAAGTTAATAATAATATTTTATTCTCTAAAAAAATCATAGTTCGACTTCAATGGAATATCCGTTTACGGCAATATTGAATGAATCTGCAATCAGTTCACTGTTAACTACATATTTCCTATGACGTTACACGGCCCTCCAAAGCGCGCGGTCATTTGGGCTTATTTGGGCTGCTACGCTGATACGCAGTTTTCATTTGAACATTAAAAGCGCGGGCTACATAAACGATTATACTGTAAAAAGTACCGTAGTTTCGCTGTTTTTTCCGTATAAAAACTAAATTCTCTAATTGTTAGGGACGAAGACTCACATAGTATGACATAACCTGTAATCATCGGTAAAGAAAATGATAATGAGAAGATTGAGAACGGAGAAGAGAAGTGAGAACGTGGCAAGCAGGTGTCTTAAAACGTAACATAGGAAAAATTTTAAAGGAGGTATCCGGGGAATAATTAACCTATGTTTTGTTCTATGTGGATAAGTTCGTCTTGGCGTAAAACATACATCCAGAAAGTTTGAGCGATTTTCTTCCATTACATTCTGAGTAATAGTAATGTGAAAACTGGCGGGTAGAGAATTAGCTACGGTAAGTCAGAGCCGCCCTCCTATTTCACATGCTCTCTCGACCGAGCGACAGGCAACTTTTTGAGCGCGCGCATTCAAACTCATGCCTTAGCGCTACTGTATAATTATTCGCCGGATACTTCCTTTAATGATAGGAGTAAGGGAAAATTTTTAATGAATAATAATAGAAACGAAACCTGGCGGTGTCGGACTGCCAACCAGTGATCATGATTACGACGTGAACCATCCATGTCCCATACATTGTCACCATGGGATTTGCTCTGTGGAATAGGAGGTACATAGTTGCAGTCTTTAAAGAGACAAGCATCTTATTTTCACAATAAAACGAAAGAAGACATTGGAAATGTTAAATAAACTCAGTAATTGTCAGGCTTGAACGAGGAGAGTGCGGAATGCTTGGCGGTGGATTCGTCTGGAGTGAGAAGAGAGTTTATGTGAGGAGATGAAACTGCGGATCTTCATAACAAACAACATCATCGCATTCTCAACAACTAGATTTCATTCTTTTTTTATGTCAAAATAAACTATCAGAATATTATATACACATGTTGACCAAATCATTTTCATTGATTGCAATGTTCATACGAGTCTTTGGTTACTTGGAATGGACAGCCAGGCTAAACCTGGATGGATATTCCAACAAATGCGCTGTCTGCAACGGCGATGTCGTACTGTTGGACAACTGCGGAGCGAAGTTCAGCGGAAGGAAGCATGACGACCATCAACACGGCCAGCATCAAGAGGCAGAGGGAGATCAGCAGGGACAGCAGAGAGGGCTTCTCGAAGAGTGGGACTGAAATAGAGAAAGCAGAGAAGGAAGAGGATTTATAGACCAATCAATGGCTAATTTGAGAATAGGCTGTACGAAGAAATACAAAAACCTGCATAATGCAGAATACCGATATATGAAGCTCGCTGTGCAAACAATCATTGTAAGGAAAAAGAGAGTGCAGTAGATCTGAAAGCCACGAGATTTCCAAAGCATGCTGACTGTTTGGAGAAGTATTTTACTAATTAATTTATAATTCAATTTTCACTAGCCTTTAGGAAAATAAAATGAAGATGAAATAAGTTAAATAATGGATCCTATGGGAAGAAGATCATCAGACCAGGAGAGTCGTGTTAATACTGAAGTTAGAAGAGTTAATATATTACATATTTCTCTAAAATAAATGAGCATGAGAGATACAGGTAACAATTACACTAAATTTAAAGAAGTGCGATTCCTTCGAATACAACATCGATGACAGTGAAGATGTAGAATAAAAAGCGATAGACCGAGATGCGCTGTTCTAAGACCAGTTCGAATTAATACAGCACCATAATCAATTAATCAAAAAGAGATTCCAACATTCGGTAGACAACCACGAAGAGGAAGAGATTGAGAGTTATTGCGAGGGTTGCGACTGCACGATTGAGACACAGGAAGACGAGAACAGCGAAGGGCATTCTATTGGAGATTAATTCTTTTCCCCTTATAGCAGTACCATGAATGAAGTCGATGAAAGTTCATAACAGACGAAGCACCACAGCTAATTGAGAGAATGGGAGAATGTATTTACTCCTTAGTATTTACTAAAGTTTTTGTTCACTTTTTCGAATTGTCACGTCAAACGCGGAAGTAAACTCATTCCACGTGAAAAGGTTTTGTGCATATTTTGTGCCATAGATAAGCAATGCCAAAAGAGACCGGTTGTAAACAAAGACTGAAAGTATTCTGGCTTATTTGGTAACGAACTTTATTGCATCGCTTGGAACGCATTCGGTCAATTACTGCGACTCCAGTGAGTGGAGACTTGATTGGAATCGGCATTGCAATTTTATACAAGCCGGCATATTGTGCTAATTGACCGAGATTAAAAAAATTATATAACGACTTGCCTTTATTTTAGACCGATGACTCTAAGCAATCGTTCGAAAATCTTTATTTCGTAAATCTTTCACGGAAAAAACAAAGAAAAGAAAGAGCCTGGCTGTGAAAGTTAACGTATGAAATTGTATATGAAATATGGCGAGTGTAGTTTCTTACTAATTCCTCTAATTCACGCGAGAGAGGAGTTGACCAATTGAATAGGACACCAAGTGTATTTTATTTGTTAAATATAAGCACTCTTACATATATATGTATATATAAATAGCAAATAAAATATATAAGTACGTTACTATGTAAATATACTAGCAAAACAAATTAAACCTTTGACACCGGAGCTTGAAAAAGATGATGATTAGTTACAAATCGGCTGAACCTTGGGGTCTGGTTGGTGGCTGAATGGATTTATTCATACAATAAAATCTGAATTCTGAATAGTTCTAAATTTAAAAATTTTACTTGGAAAAATTTCCATAATTGCTTAAATGCAAAGAAATGCTCTTCCTTTCCCCCTTTTCATATTGTAATGATAAACTAACATTCACAACTTTCTTTGATTTTGCATGCTCTGAAAAATGCCTTAAAGGAGGTTTAAACCCGGATACTCCTAACACGAAATGGCCGATCTTATAGTACGGTAGGTTTTAGCAATGTGATCTTGGCAATTTGCCAAGATCTTTGTTTTGAAGACTTTTCTCGTCACCTCCATGGTTCGTATCACACTTTTGATTCCTGTTTTCTTTTGTATTTTACTGTTCGTGTAATTGGAATGGTCTTTCTTTCGGTTTGACGATTTGTTACCAAATGATCCTGACGATGGCGTTAGCATTTAAACATTTGATTTACCATTCGTTTAGTAAACGTTATATGTTTTTGTTTACCTGAGAATAGTTGGGCAATGGTAAGTTATCTGAGTCGCGTTATTTAGCGTTTGTGCAAGGGTTTTCAGAGTATAGTATAACTACTTCACGCTCAATTAGTCGGCTTTGCGCATAAATTTAATATTTCTAAAATAAATAACATCTGTTGAGTTCTAGAGTTCTCCACAACCTAGTCATTTTCAACGTCAATTTCGAATGACTCATTCAAATCCTGGGCAAGCTCATCAAGTCTGTCCACGGTTCTCTGCCCATCACCAAAGTCGATTTCCTCTTCATTGACATCATCTTCATCACCCGAGTCATACTCCGACTCTTCCAGGTGCGCATCGGATGGATGCGGGTGCGAATGCAGCTGCTGCGCGAGAAGACGTCGACGCTGCGCCTCTGCTCGCTTCTTCTTCTCCGCCGCGAATGGTGCCTCCGTCATCTCGGCGCGAATCTGGTATGAAATTTTTTTAATGCACACGCCAGCAATCGCACTCTGATGTGCCTTCCAAGAGGCCCAACGTAGCGGGCTACAAAAAGTCGATAAGCGCCGAATCGACACCTTCTGAAGAAAAGAAAGTTTTATGAGTGTACTATTACGCTTAGAAGAATAGAAAATTAGGCTAACTTCGCTTCCTCTATTTCCTGTGGGCAGCCGTTGAACTCGCTCATGTCGGCGGATGCGATAGCAGTCTATATTTTAATAAAAAAAGTTAAAATTTGTCCTTTTTATGAGGAGCATATAAGTCCTGTTCTGCTAGCGTAGAATGATGCGTACATACCGCATCATTCAGAATCATGTGCTCGAAGTCGGAGCAATTGGTGATGCATGATGATGCCTGCAGGTCAGGCATCTTGCTGGCGAGCCCATCCCGAAGTCGGCTTCCGAGCTTCTTGAGTGCCTGTTCCCATAGTGACTTGCAGCAGTAGTCGTATTCAGCCTGATCTGCTCGCGCAGGGCAGCATCCACACGAGCATTTGGCTGCTTCTTCCATGTCTACAGAGTCGCGGAAAGTGTTCGCCTTCTTCCGCCGTTCCCACTCCTCTACATTTGCACGTGCATTCCTAGTTTCCTCTCTTGTGGGCTGGAGTTCCCACATCTGACAATGAAAACTTTATTAATGTTCAGATACGAATGTCAGACATAAATGTAAAGTACAAATTCTGAAATAACAATGAAAATACATTTTATTTAAAGTTGGAAAAGAACAGATAGATCTGCATCTTTCACAACTTTAAATTGGCGGTATCCGTCCGGTACTCGAATCAGAGATGGTGAAAACTATTTCACGGTTGCTGGTAACCCTATACTTCTTACAGACCTGTTGGACCATGTAAAATTTCAAGTACGGTGACCACACTAATATTTCCCTTGAAGATCAGGCAACACATTTCAGACGCAAATTACTCCTTTAACTTTTACTTTTGAACGCTATGTCTTTGCTAATGCATTCGTAATCACAATCCGGACACATATTCGATATCACATTCATAGCGAAAAAAGTGAGTTTTCGCCTCCTTTAAAATGGTTACCAAAGGAGCTCAACCATAAAAGATTGAAACAGTAATCTTTGGCTGCTTTGTCTCGTGACAAGATACAGTGAGATTGCAGAAGAGATATGGGAAAAAGGAACACTGGCTCGCGCTGCAGTTTCTCAGTTTCTCCCTGTTGCTCTCACTCACTCTCTCTCTCTCTCTCTCTCTCTCTCTCTCTCTCCTACTCGCTTCTCCTTCTCTTCTCGATTCTCTTTGCTTGCAAGAATCAGTGCTGCGAATACCAAAAGACTCTTTTACATGTTGCCGCTCATAATTGTTGCAAAGCTAAGACTTGCGAGGCCATTTCAGTTAAACTTGTCAATCTCACTGAACGCTCCCAGTCCCTGGTGCATTTGTTCACAGCCAGTTCCTTATTATTGTATGCCCTGTCCTGTTCATGAGAGGTTGTTGTCGTAACACAACTGAGTTGTTATTTCCTTTTCAACTAAATATTCATTTTAAACTAAATATTAAATAAATATTTGTTTTGAAACAATGCAATGCGTAATAATGAATCCAAGCACATTCATGCATCTTTTTTTATTTGCTATTGCTAGAGACAGGATGACTGCCTTCGCATTCTCTTCCCTTGGACTGATCCTTTTGTTTCTTCGCCTGAACGAAGCTGTTGGTCAAGTTTACTTAGATTACTGAATTCCTTGACTTCTTCGTATCCACACGAAGAGCATAAACAGGCTTATTCACAGGAATGGGCAATGAAAAGAAGCCTAAAATATTTTCTTGACCATAAGGAGTGTGTGCTAAGAATGGCAATAGGATGATTAAGGAGGAGTCAGCCTCTCTTCACGCCATTCACGATTTCAGTGGAGGGCCAAATCAAGGGAAAAAATCTCTGCTGCGCTTCGTCCGGGAAGCAGAAGTCAGTGCTTGATTTATAACTACGGTGTCCTTTCTTCACGATTAATATTATGCCCGCGTCTTGTAGCTACAAGCGATCTGAAAAAACTGGTTAATTTCTTTTCAGGGAGACGATACTCTCTCTGCTGCGAATCGCAGTGCCGGGCATTTCAGAAAACGCGAGGTTTACTCGAGTGAAGTCTAAAAGATTGTTTAAATAGCGTAGTTAGCTTCGACAGCGTAGACTTAGACGGCTAATCATAGACGGCGTACACTTCTGCCCCCGCCGCGAAGCTGCCGTTGCCCTCTTGCTTCTTCGACGAGAAAGGTGCAGGTTTCTTACTCTCAATCGTTTCTTTCATCTCCTTATTCTTCTGTAGCATTCCTGCATTGCTTGTCTGATCCCTCCCCCCACTCGCAGGGTACATCTGCTGCAACAGAGACCTGCGCACCTTCCTTCAGTACACCTTCGAAGAATACTACCGTCTGAACTCGGTGAACCCATGCACCGTCCAGTCTGCCATTAATCACATTCACAGCGAGTCGGAAAAGCGGTGAGCGAAGAGAATGAAGATGAAAAGGAGAAAGTGTGTTGTGGCTAGTTACAACGTGTCGATGGAGGCCGTGCTCGGATACGAGGATTACGCTCAGATGGTGCGATTCCGAGGGGATCTCGTGTGCAAGTTCGAGATCGGCGGAAGGTCCTCTCCTTCATTCTTCTTTCTAGTAAGGTTGCAATTCATGAAACAGTTACCGCTTGAGATTCCTCATGGCCTACGCCTCCCCGAGGTCTGGATATCGTCTGAGGAGATCAGTTGACGAGGTTAAACTGAGACAGCAAGGAGATCTATTTGGATGGAAACATCTTTTCAGCAAAGCAACGCAGACCCTCTCCACCTCGACAACGAACACCAAGCACTCGTGTGACTCATACATCTTTTAAAAGGAACATTTTCATCTATTCCTATTATATATGTTTTTACAACTCAACTTGTGCACATGTGTACATACATACATAACTTTCACAACATCGAATAATAACATTCATAGTTTTAGTAGCGCTGTGTTCGATAATGATCTTATAGCACCTACATACATTATTATTTGTACATACATAACTTTTGTACTTGAAAGACTGGCATTGAGAAGTCAATAAATATACAAACGAATGCAAAGTCTTCTTAGAATATATCTCGAGGGGGCGATGGATGTTTCTGCGAAGCAGCGAGGCGGCGCTTTCCTAGCTTGGCAATGCTGAGATAAAGAAGGAGTGCAAAGCCAAGGATCGATAAGGAAATGGACACGAGCAGTAGGTCAGGGCGGATTACAATGTAGGCTGTTATCTGAAAGGACTTCTATCGAAATCTCATACGCTATACTATAAAGAAAAAGAAAGGTCTCAAACTGACCACAGTGATGGTCTCGAGAAAGTAGATCATGAAAGCCAGAGTCTGGCGATGAAAATGGGAGGAAAGAAGAGCGCCGAGAGGAGCGAAGACGGAGACCACCGGGGCAGAAACAGCCAAATACTTCCATGACAACTGGGAGGAGTCACAATTATTAATATGTAAATAAGGTAATAGAATCTAAATCTTGCTTGATGATGCCTTCAAAAGAGCGAACCGTTTCAAGATTCTGCTGCATAAAATGCCGCCAGAAAACCAGAACCAGACTGTTTATGGCAGCCAACGACACTGTCGTTGGAGTTGCAACCTGAACCATTCAAACATGTCAAATTTAATTTCTCCAATCGGTATGTCAAGGAAACCTTTTCACTTATTCGGTACAAGATTGTGATGACGGAGAATGCGAAGACTTCGAGTCCCGTTCCAGCCATACCGGAGAAGAGTCCTGGAAGGGCGCAATCACTGGGAAAGAGATCAAATCACTACTCTCTCACCTCCAACAAACCCGACGAAAACCAGGACCAAGGCATCTGACCAGCCAAAATTGCGAATTCTGCGAAAGGTCACTCGTTTCTTCTGAGAATTCAGAATGTAGAGTGCGATGGCAAAGGAGAAGAAGACGGAGACGAAGATCATTTTCTTTAGGTTTGGAGTGAGAAGAGGATCGATAAACTGAAATATGAAATGAACAATGATACATTTGTAACAAGGCATGGTGGTTTCAATATTTAGCTAACCTTTCTCTATTAAAAACGTTTTGTGACTGAACCTCCAGACAGAAGATGGTGCCAAAGGAGCCTCCGAGAGTGGCGAGAAGAAGAGTGCGCTGCTCGATTAAGACACCCATGAAGAAGATCGAGAAGGCAGCCGAGGTCAGGCCTGCCGAACCAGGTCAATGTTTAGAAACTATGCATGTGTGGAATGGAAGGTTGTCCCTCTGACCGATGCACTGGACCATGGCAGAGAAGTCACGAGCCACGCCTGCGGGGACGTGGAGGAGCAGCGTCATCACAGGAAAGGCAATCGCCCCTCCTCCTTCCGCTGTCGCCCCTACAGTATGACATGTTAAAGATGCACAAGCAAATGGAAGTTTCGCTGGCCTCCGACGAGTCCACTGAAGACAACAACAATGCTCATTTCATAGTGCTCAAGGAAGAGAGAGTAGTAGCCATTTCGGATGGCAAGGAGCCAGTAGAAAGTGTGCACGAAGAGGAACGGAATCAAGAGGCCTTCAATCACTCACATCATCAAGGAAGCAGATCAACTCCTTGATGCGATGTACATATAATGTCATTTATGTATATGTGCCATCTGACTGAGCGGCTTTCGGTGTCGTTGAATGAAACGGCCAAGAGCATCTTCTTCTTCTCCATCGTCTCTTTCTTCCTCGACAATGTCGTGGACAGTGTGCTGACCTGAAAAAGACATTCGTGCACCAACTGGCGCAACAGGGGAGTGTCAAGCGAATCAATAACAATGTGGAAGAGGTGCGGTCACCTGCAAGGAAGTATTTCTGGAAGAAGCTGCGCACCGTCCGCCGAGGAGGTCGACTCAGCTGGAGCTGGCTCACTTGGGAAGTCTCTGCTGCTACCACGGCCATTTCAATAGTATTCATTTTATTTTTATCAACCTATTTTGATTTTAGAATTTGCAAGCTGGATTTAAGCAGAGGAAAATTACTCGAATGCCGTGGATGAAGCTCAGAATATCACTGATGCCCAAACGATAAGAGTTGGGGATGAGATTTAAGATGGATTATAAAGGAATAAGTAGATATGGCACGTGAAGAGCAGCAAGGGCTCTTCGTCCTCATTTGCTTAGCTCTCCTTTAAAGGTTTTGGAGGCAGAACAACCGTTTCACAACATGAAACCAAAAGCTGTTTGGCGAAGAAGACGGAGGAGCAGTTACAGGGACAGGCTTACACTACAAAAAGCAGACTGGTGAACAAGGAAATTGGAATGAGAATATATGAGAGAGTGAACAAAGAAAGAGATGCAGACGTATCACTGAGAAGAGACCGCTCAGAGAAAGAGAGACCAGCAAAAGATATCCGCCCCAGTGAGCTGCCTTTTCTTCCCTTCTCCGGCGGCTTTCTTTCCCACCATTTCTTGTTCCTATTGCTTATCAGCATCTTTTCATTCATCAATCTTTTTTTTAAATTTCCGAACTGTACATACATATATGTATGATATGAATACATACGTATGTACATACAATAAGTGCCTCGTTGATGCTACTGGTGATATCTTTAATTTTTAAAATTAACATAAGGGAATTTCAGAATTTTCAGGTTGCCCGATATCCTTCGTCATGGCCAACCATGTCAATGAGTAAAGAACATCTCAACCATGATGATTTTCATCTCGGTTGTTTCTGTCCGAGGCAAGGTAAGGATGACATTGAGAGCGAGACGATATGGAGGAGGCAAAGAGACAGGGAGAATGGATTGAGAACAGAGAGATTAGATGGAAAGATGAGAGAGCGAGAATGAAAGGAGAAAGGAAAAGAAGAAATGCAAAAGGACAGATGGATATCTTGGCCCTTGGCCGTGAGTATTCGTGGCGACTTCAGTGCATATCTTGCCTCTAAACTGGTCGAAATATCCCAGTCACTTGCCTCTAATGTCTTTAATTCTTCTTTCTGTTCTCCTTCTGCAACTCGCTCATCTCGCAGATGGCACGGAATGCAAGACAAGTAATCGACCCATTTACATTCTTTTGCTTATCTAATAAGAATAGAAAATGAGAGTCTCAGACGATTACTGCCCCGGGGGATGGAGAGTGCAGAGGACGGAAACGCGGGCCCCCGTCACATGCCATCCCATTCAAGGTTTCCCATTTTCCCATTTACCAATTAATCAAGTTTAAAGACTATCGAAGATTTACGAAAGTTTGCATAATTGATATCATTGAAGGAGCAACGAAGTCAGCTTGCGCTAAGCCATTCTCATGCGTGCACTCCCACTGCGGCCTCTCCTTCTGCTGCGCCGCAGAGAGTTTGCTTTACTTCTTAGTTACACTATTTACAACGATGAAACTAAATACTATGGCGTGTTTTGTGTTCATCTTCCATTAGAAGATGATGTCGATGTTAAGTTGTAGCCGCTGTCCGCACATCACAAAAGGAGATTTTGCTTTGAGCAAAAAAATAGTGGAGAGAAAGAGAAAAGGAGAGACAGCAAAGACAAAGATGGGAAGAATGAGAGAAAAAGAGTAAGCCTAGAAGGAGTCCATGTGAAGGAATGATTGGTCTAATCATTCTGACACAAATGGCCACAGAATGAAAAGAGGAGTGACAAAAGAGCACAATCTTGTGGTAGATTGTTAGTCTCTTGACTTCCTTCTTTGATCTCTCTTTTAAGCCAAGTATCAGCTATGGAGAGAACAGCAAGAAGAAGAGGCGGAAGAGAAAGAAGACCAAGACGAAGAGCTGTGAGGTTGCTGTTTTTAAACCCTACTACTTTGCATCTTCGTTTTACATAAATATGCACAAATCGGGTTAAGTTGTACATTGTTCCCTTTATTTCGAGGTAAATTGCTTTATTGAAGCAGAACTATGCGCAACGTCATATTTAAGTGAATCGTGTCAACGAATCATTAAATTAGAATATAAGCGAATAAGTTAGATATCTTTCTAGACCCGACGAGCACCCGAAGAATAGATGTTTAGTTGCGAAAATGTCAAATCCTAACAGAAAATCCATAACAACATGTGAATGTAAATACATCCTATCAAATATTGTTTTAGCAATGTTTAAGGAGATTAAATGACAGATAGATAAAGTAATTTCTGACAATTCCAGTAAAGGGGTTGCAATGACTGTCTTATCGCCAGGATTTCTTGTCATCTGCATAGACAACGAGATGCAAGAGAAAGAAGAGAGCGAGAGCGAGGAGAAGCGCGAGGGGGAACGAGGCCCTCGCGCATAGATCAACACGCGCAGCGTACAGAGACAGCCGGTCGGCGGAGCGGGAGAAGGCGTCTGCGATGACGGAAGAATAACACGATCCCTCGTACTTCTGCAACCCCTCACTTGCCATATTCCATTGGATGAGCTTTTACAACCTCATAGTCAGGCCCGCCATTGGAGAGGGGAGTCATGGCTCTCTTCCTGGCCAGTTTCCGCTCTCTTCTCTCGCGACTCTTCGATCGAATGTGAGGGACATCTCCCGAGGAGGTGGAGGTATGCATGGCGGAAGAGGACATCAGAAGGGAGAGACGAGCTTGCTTCTCCGAGGAAGAAGTCAGGCAGACGATTATAAAGAACTAAGGAAAGAATTTTGTTTTAACTATAAAACTTCCTAATAACAGAAAGCAAATTCAAATGAGATGTGAATAGAATTTGGAGACCTCTAGTATGTACAGAATGGCATTGGCGACCAAGATGAGAATGTAGACATCCAGTGGAGTCAGAAAAGGAGACGTCTGCTCGGACGACTTGGCAAAGTAGATCTGTGTAGAACAAATACAGTTCAAGTTAGTCGATGAGAATTCTTGGGAACATTATAAGAAAAATTCAGCAGTGGAGCACCATCACTGACGACATGAAACATCGTACAAACTGACTGTAGCAACAAAAAGAAGCAAGGAAGTGGCGAGGACGCTGAAACGAAGGAGCAGAGAATGACGAGGAACGAAGAGGGAAAGCCAAGGAAGGACGCCGACGGCCAAGAGCGAGGGCGCGAATAGGCGGAGCAGAATCGGCGCCAGCGGATATGACACGTGGAAACGCGCCGCCAGACAGCTGTGGCGGGCTGAAGAAAACTCAAGTTTCTTTTCACTTTGCAAACTTGTTTGTGCTTTTAAGACAAATTTGGGAAACGGCTTTTATGATTAATTATGTGAATATTTTATTTGGCATGGTAAGTGAAGCGCAACCGTTGACAATTCCATCCCTCGTGATGGCATTGATGGCATCGAAGGTGCACGTGACTGGGACGGCATGGTCGATGCTCACTTGGGAGGGGGAGAGAGTGCGCGCGAGGGACACCGGAGATGCCCCCGCGTGCCACTGCAGCAGCACGGAAGACGTCGGCTGCCGAGCTGAAGGGTTGCAGTTTCAGCGTTCATTGACGGTTTCGTATTCTAGTATGGTTACCAGAGAGCAGACGAATCTCGCAGACGCGACCGGTAAACGGGAAGCGGCGCGTTAGAGGACAAGAAGTGCTCAGAGCCAGCCTAAAATCTCCATTCATCATTTCCTCTATCCTACTTTATCTTCCTTCATCGGGAAGAATAATTAAAGATAGCCCAGAGCAAAAAGGGAAACCAAGTGATCCGAGCAAGAAACCTCTGCCGCATAGCGATGACTTGTCCATTTGATTTGACGAGAGTTCGATGCCCTCCAATTAAGGTCTGCGCCTCGGAAGCAACTCTGCAGTGCAAGAGATCCGAGTTCTCTCACTCAGCAAACAAAGCGTTTTGTGCTTATGGAAAAATAACGCGTCCTGGTTATTTTCCATAGCTTGAAGAATAGAATGAGCTCTAACCTGACATCAGTGAAAGGATACTGCTCTGCGTGGGAGGGAAGCAGTGCACTTTCCACTGAACTCAGCTGCAGCTCTCTCTGAATCGTCGCCAGCAGCACATCCACCGTCGCTTCGAAGACCTTCCACACAATTTCATCAACATGTTCTCCGCTGTTTAATATATTTTAATAAAACTCATTTGAGCGGCTCCCTTTTTAAAAATAACTAACATAAGGAGAAAGATCAGACATGAAAGTACACTAAGCCCAAGAAGCTCTTGAACCAGTGGTTTGCCTAGAGAAGCTGCACACATCTGCTTTTAATTCTTTCATTAAAACCAGAGCGGCGGCCCCACGGAAAAGAGTTTCGAAAGAGGAGGATGAAAGAAAGCTCGTCTATTCATCTACATGGTAAGGAGAGTATAAGAGTGAGGGATTGAAGGGTGGAATACATATATCGAAGAGTGACCGAGAAAGAGAGACAACTGGGGATATCATTTGTCAGTGTCCACTGTGGTGACACTTTGTTGATGAAGTAACTGAGTGGCTCTTAACCCCCCCCCCTCATTCATATTTTCGCTATAAGCAAGCCTCACACTTCTGCAGAATCTGTTTTGGAGCCTTCCCTGCTCAAACACTCCAGCGTGTTGAATGGAAATAGAAGAGAAAATAGGCAAAATAAACCTTTAAAAAGTTAATAGAAAAGTGAATTTCAAACCCCGTGTCTAAGTTCAGCTTCCTCCACGTGAAGTCGCGCATGAATTACGACTGGCCTGGACTCGGAAGAAGAGTGGGCATGGCCAGTTACTGAAGAAGAGTGGTTGTTAATGGACTGAGGAAGGGAAAAGAGAGAAGATCCTACCGTTCAGCGAAGTTATCCGGGGGGCAGAAAGCAGTAGCCCCAGCACGGCGAATAGCCGAGAGCACATTCTTGAGATGGCTCTGGCCAGGATATCTATTTATGAAGGGCCAGGCAAAATACGAAATCAGAGAGGGCCTGGCCCCTTCTCCTTCCGGCCTTGAGAGGGAAAGGCCTCTGCTCGCCCTCAAGGCAGTGAAACTCTCAGAGATCACCACAGCAGGGAACACGCAAATTCTCCACCACTATAACGATCTTCCTGCAATTATGAAGCTGTCATTTACACTCCCCCGTTCTTTCTTTTTTTCCTATTCCCCACTAGGTGCGAGCTGTTCCTGCATTCCAGGTCAATTATCTATCACAAAAAAATGTTCTTTTATTTTCTCTAGACAGCCAATTTCGTTTTCAACACAACACAACAAGGTGAAATATGATAGGGCAGGAGTCTTGAATATCTCTCGGCACGACGAAAGGGAGTCTTCATATCAGATAATGTATATTAATTCTTTAAAAAAAATCAAACAAGGAATTATCATCTTATATGAAAAAAAATTTTTTATGGGGAAGAGAAAATAATACTTGTAATTTCATATCGGTCGTCACGATATATGTACATATATATATACTTATATATACTTATGTATGTATGAACGTACATATATAAATATTGCTCAGTATAAACGAATGCAAGTTCCACAAAAATGAAAGACAGAATGCTTGAGACAACTGTTTTTGACTAGAGGACCATGCTGGGTTCTCTGCTTCCTCAATACATCCTTGCTTCTCATCCACATTCATTCATACACGTACGACTGAAAAACAGAATATCTAGGAGATGAAGAAGAAGAGAAGACATCCTAAAAACAGGAGGCTGCGATGCTAAAGGAAGAAGGAATCGTTGAACATTCTCAGCCAGGAAAGAGAAGGTCATTTACAACTCCCACGTTTTCACAGAGAGAACGTTTCTGCGATAGCATTCCTTGGAATATATTTTACTATCTTTTGTCAACTATTACATTATTGAGATAAATATTTTTCGGAACGGAGGGTTTTTCGGTATGCGAATTGGTGGATATAATGACCGATAAAGGACCGTTCTCCAAGAAAGCAGAATATTGGAGAGATTTCATATAACAATTTCTCTTAAATTGAACTGCTATTTGATTATTCAAACATTAAAATGAAATGAAGAGAAATGGCCAGCGACGAATGCTCGTGATATCGCTCCATGGGATGAATGGAGAGCCAGGGCAGGCAGAGCTACACGGAGAGATGTTACAGCGAGCAACCACATGCAGCAGATGAAAAGAGGAGAGAGAGAGAGAGAGAGAGAGAGAGAGAGAGAGAAGGAAAGAGAGAAAGAGAGAGAGAGAGGAGAGAAAAAGATAGAAAGAGGAGAAGAAAGGAGTGGAAATCGGAGAGGAGGAGTAGGAATAATTATTAGGAGGGCGATATTGAATGAAAGAGAAACCGTGCTTTGAAAATGATGCAAAAATTTTTTTTTAATAAAAGTAAAACCAAGAACAAACGTCTGAATTTGGCATGCCTGGCATATAAAAAGCTATTTGCAATGAGCTGCATAAAAGAGCGAGTGAATTATTAAGATGAATGAATATATTGAACGTGCCCATGCGCTTCATACAAGAAGAGATCCACTGGATTAGGCGAAAGAAAAGAGAAAGAAAGTAACTGTGGCCATGAAAGAAAGACAGAGCCTGCGGCTGGTCTGGCCATCATTAGGCTCGCCAGGAAAAGGACAGCGAACCGAGAAAGCACACGCAAATGAACTGAGGAAGGCACAAGAGGGCGAGTAGACATTCAGATGTATGTATATAAGCAAACAGTTACAAGTCTTGGAGAGTTACCGAGTGCTTCCGGGATTGAAGAGAGCAGAGGAAGAGAGGGAGAAGAGTGGGAGGTGATGGATGAATGGGAATAGACTGCCCGAGGTGTGAAGCGGCGAGGCAGCAGAGAAAGGAGAGAGTCTGAAGTGAGAGACGCAGACAGAGCGAGAGATTCTTGAATTGGCAGTTAGTTTATAGGCAGTTAACGACGGCAAACGCTCATAACTACTCCATTACGATGAGGAACAGGAACAAGTGTTCTGAACTCTTGGAGTGCGAAAGCAAAAGCACGTCAGCAGCATCCTTTCTGCTTTCGCAAGAACAAGACTTCTACCCAGAGAGTGAACATCTCGATGAGATTCTGCCACACAAGCAATGCTCTTTGCCGCTGATCTTTCAAACCTCAAAAATGTTTGCTGTTCAGACACATATTATTACATCTGATGTGTTTAAAAGAAAGAATTTGAACACCTGCGACATAAATGTAGTATACCGTCAAGGAGAAGTTGTTGCAGAGAGAAGGGTTGCCTGGACAACGACACTCGTCTCATGGCATTGCAGACCGCCAGCAGTCATTATTCACTCGAGTACTCCTTCTGTCCTTTTCTTTCTGTCAACAGTCAGGAGATAGAGAGCCGCCATTCATTTATTTGCTGGGTTATTTCTTTGATGATCTGACAAATCTGATTAATTCAGATTCGGCATTAAGGAAAGGCAAAAATATCTTTCGTTGACAGCTAATTGTAAGTTAAAATATTTCTCTCATGAGTGCTGAAACTTGTAGACTGGCGAGATGTAGACTAGAAAGTTTGCCTCTTTCCATGCAGTTAGTAGAAGCACTCGCCATTTCCTGTCATTTTCAAGTCGTTTTCACAATTTTTGCTGTCGTATTCAAAGGAGCAAACAAAACCGGTTCAGGGATTCCTGATATTGACTCGTTTTTCCCTTTCTTCTTTAACAAAACCCTGTATCATGCGAATGCGTTTAAGCTCAGTTCCTAACTTGGTGCAGTTAAAAAAGGATTTTTTAGCATTTAGTATGAAGCCACGTGACTGGCTTTGCATGGCCCTAATCACCACGCTTCCAGCGTTTCTCGAGGCAAAAGGAGGAGGTATGCGCTTCTGATTCACTTTTAGTAATTTCTTTCTAATTTCATAGTGGTAACATGAAGAAGAAAAACAGAGAAAATAATTTTGACAGGAGGAGGAGGACGAGGCGGGGGCTTTTCTGGTGGGCGAGGCTTCAGCGGTGCAAGAAGCTCGGGCAGCACCTTCCGGTCAATATGAATACTTCTACGGCGCCACTACTGAATTATATTCAGAATAACATATTATAGCTTCACTCTTGAACGATTATAAGTCAACCCACATTTTAATTTCTTGCGCAAAAAAGCTAACGCTCTCTCTCTCTCTCACTATCTATCTCTTTCTCTGTCACTCTTTTTTTCTCTCTCTCGTCTTTGGTTTTGTTTTTTTTTTCATTTTCTTTCTCTCTTTTCTCTCTCTCTCTCATTTTCTCTCTCTTTCTCTCTCTCTCTGTCTCTCTTTCTCTTTCTCTCTTCTCTCTTTCTCTTTCTCTCTTTCTCTTTCTCTTTCTCTCTCTCTCTGTCTCTCTTTCTCTTTCTCTCTTTCTCTTTCTCTTTCTCTCTCTCGTTCTCTCTTTCTCCGGCTCTCTCTTTCTTTCTCTCTATTTCTCTCTCTCTCTCTCTTCCTCTCTTCCTCTCTCTCCCTGTCTCCCTCTCCAGTGGCAGTGGTATCTCGTCGTCCTCGGGCCGCTCCGCCCCGATTGGTGGGGGCAGCATCGCGGCAGCCGCGATGTCCTCGTCGTCTTCGTCGTTCTTGGCCGGCGCTGCCATTGGTGCCATGGCACACAACTTGCACAGCTACGGCGGTTATCATGTCATCTCTCATCCCAGGCAGCCACTCAAGTTCGAGTTCAATTCATCTCCACTTTTTATGCCATTCGAAAAAGTGTTCTTACGCAGGGTGGAAGATGTGCAGTACTTCTGGAGCGAGGCGGCCCTCGAAGCAGCCGAGTGCAATCTTCCTTCTCCCTCCACCACGACACTGGAGACTCCCTCCACCACTGAGAGAGTGGCTGCTAACAACTCATGGGAAAGACTCATGGATGACTTGAACGAGACGACGTCCCTTCTGCTGGGAAGCACGAAGGACGAAGCGAGTCAAGTGGAAGAGGCGGAGTCCGAGTGGAATGTCACTCAGCGCTGTCCCATTGCTGGCATCGTCTGCTCTCGCTCCACGACTTCCGTTGCTGATCTCGATCGCATGAGCTTTTCCAATGGCACTAGGCACGCTATTATTATTATTGTTGCTAAGAGAGAATAGTTGCATAGATGAATGGTACGTACTAAATGTACGTACATCCACAGGATTGCATACATGGATGTGCAGATACCATTATGCATTTCTACAGTTAGTCACTAACAAGAAATGTGTGGCATATTTCCAATTGACGTTATCAGTTTAGAGCAACTCAGCTTTACTGGAAATGCCCGTCAAATCTGAAGTGCTGCGAGTGGGAATGCTGCGAAGTAGACAACAGTGGGTGAGAACATCATTAGAATGAGACCTTTTGATGCAGAAGGAATTTTATTGTTACTTTTCGTGCCTAAATGATAAGATTGCAGATTGTATGGCGCAATCGTGACAGGGAGCGGAGTGACAATCATTTTTCTGGTGGTCATTGTCCGGGCACTGAGAAAACGGATCAGGAGAAGGAGATGCTGCAAGCGAATTAAGGTACACTTCTGGGGAACTTTCGAATTCTTCTTCATCCTTCTTTTAATTGCAGACGCCCCCTAGCGAAGGGCGCAGCTCGGCGCCGCCCCCTCAATCAGCCGGCTACTTCGCTCCTCAGACCTCGGCCGCCAGACCTTTCTCGGCACCCGCCGCGCCCACTCTCGGCCCCGCCCACCCGGGCATCGCCTATGGCAGCAAGGCTGATCTGTCTGCTCCTCAAGGCAAATATGCGCTGCCCTACTGACAGTGTTTCTCGCTTTCTTCCACTGTGATATACTTCTATCTTTGGTATCTTCATACATTGTGTCTCTGCCTGTCTCGGAATAATCAGAGAAAGTCGCTGCAGGTTCAGCCATATTGTGCACAACGCAGTTAAAAACAGGTCTATAAAATTTAGTTGTTTGTTACTCGAATCTAAAACATACGTATGTACATATGTACTTAAACAGAATAAAAATCGGTAATAATCATAAGTTATTGAGAAAACGGACGACTGAGATGCTTAGGGTAGTAGGAGAGTTTTAGCTGCGCTAGACTCTGACGACGGGCCTCGCGTTCTTCTTTCGCGAAAATCAGCGGGTTTAGTGTGAATCTGGAGAGCAAGGAGCTGATTATTACCATTGATTGACCCTCTTACTTATTTCATCAGGAGCTAAGAGTTAATATACTTCGTAAAGCACACGAAAGTTCCCACCTTACTTCGCCCCATTTAGGACCTGTGTTATTAAGTACATATAGCGAGAAAATATTTGTACTTTTTTTGTTTCTTGTTTATGCATTCTCGTTATACATTTACATGTTTGCAGTTGCCCTTTTAAAGACCTATAATGGCTTGTGAAGGCTTGCGGGATTCGGCTGTCATTTTTTCTATCGTCTTGATCCGCGGACGGCTGTCTCTACACTTGGCTCTCGCCAACATCCTCTCTCCCTCACTTCTGCCCTAAGATGGCCGCCGACCTCGTTCGCGTGCCATACTTCCATGGTCTGCTTCCGCGCGAGGACACGAAGGTGCAGCTCCTTGTGGAAAAAAATAACATCTAAAAAGAAAAGAAAAATGTGACATGTATTATTTTGACTGCTACATAGTGCGCATTTTGTGGGAACCTCAGCCTAAAGTGGTCATTGTCTTCAAGAATTTCATTTGAATAGAACGAGAGGAATAAACAAAAAGGTCGAATAAAAAGGGAGTTTAACACTAACTTTTCATTATAACTTGATTAATTAATTGAGGAAAATATCTATTTTAATTTGCAGAGTCTTCTCGTGACTCCCGGCGACTTTCTACTGCGCACTTCCGAGCCCACGCCAAAAGGAAAACGCGAAGTTATCCTCTCTGTACTCGTGCAGGTCGCACCATTCATTTGCATATTCTAGACATTTTGATGAACACCTAACTTCAAAATAATATTTCTTTTAGAAAGACATCGCAAAAGCCGCCGGAGGAAGTCGCGAGGTCAGCTCAGTTTGCGTTCCGTGGGATTAATTAATCCCCAAGCTTATGTACACGTAAATATTCGCTAAAGTGATCGTCATTATCAGAATATACTCCTCTGGTCATAAAAATGTACTCTTTTTCTTACAGGCGGTTACGGTCGAACCGAGCATGATGACCAGCGTCTTTGGCAACGATCTCTATGCTGTCCTTATTCATTTTTATGATGTAGAAGAAAGAAATATAAATGGACGAGGAATGAAAGACCTCCTTGCAGATGATGCACTACATCTTCCAGCGGACGCCCGACGATGCGAAGTTCACGTTCAAGGGCAAGGAATACGCGAGTGTTGTCGATATTGTCAACCACTACAGAGACAACAAGATCAGCCTGTCTCAGGTCTATTCCAGCATAATTCATTCCTTGGATTTGACAAAGATGAATGATGTAAAAAAGATTGAACGAACCCTAAGAGGTGGCTTGCAGAGAGAAAAGAACTGTCTGTTGTTAAGACGCATTCGATCTTGCTGCTTCGCTCGATTGGCCGCCGTCGTTGGGAATTCGAGCATAGCGCAGTCGAAGAAACTCGGAGAAGGCGCATACGGAGAGGTCTTCTGCTTCTTTCACTTGGCCATCATTTATATAATCGTTTCCAGAAATGGCATTACGTTATCTCTGTTCCTACAGTACGCCTTCAACAGTATCCCTTGAGGTGCACATGGGAGTGCTTCGAAGGACGCGCCGTGGAGTCGAAGAGCAGATCGAAGTGGCCATCAAACTGGCCAAGATTGACGGACTGAAGAAGACGCAGGTCAAGGACGTCATGAGAGAGGTCAGCAAGTCGCTTTGGAACAAGGGATTCTTACAAGTCGTTCTGTTGCCCCAATCGCTCTATTTCTATATGCCTTTATTTTAGTCTCGCTGGCATTTCCCAACCACCACCCCACCCTCTATTTCTCCATCACTATTCCTTTCTCATCTCCCTCTTTCTCACTATCTCTAGCCCTCTTCTTTCTCTCTCCATCTCTATCATTCTCTTTTCTATCTCTTTCCATCTTCCCCTCCAGGCTCGGACCATGCGACACTTCGAACACCCGCACGTGGTGTGTCTCCACGGCGTTGCTGCAATGCAAGAGCCGCTCATGATCATCATGGAGCTTGTTAGCGCCAAAATATCATTTGAAATTGGCGCGCCTTTTCTAGGATTAAAATTGGCCCAAATTCGAATTTCTTGTTCTTGAGGCCAAGGGCGGCTCGCTCGACTCTTTCCTGAAGCGGCATCTCGACCTGTCGTACGAGAAGCGCTGTGGCATGGCCATGCAGGTTTCTTTGCTGTGTACTTTTATAGGCGCACTAAAATAATATACGCGAATATAAATACTATGTGGCAATCATACAAAGTACCATTTAATATAAAAGGAAAAAACCACTACTCATTTGTAGGCAGCATGGGGCCTGGCATATCTGCACGAGAGGAACTGCCTTCATCGCGACATCGCCGCGCGCAACTGCCTGTACGGCGACCAGAAGGTGCTTTGTCAACAAAGACATTGTCAATATACACACTGGACGTGACTTGTCTACAGCAATTACAATGACATTTATTGTTCTCTTACATCAGTTATTTTTCTTCAGAATAACTATTGCTTAAAATAGCCAATTGATAAGCCATTTGTATTCTGGCTCAGGTGAAGATCTCTGACTTCGGGATGGCCCGACCGGGTCCTCGCTACCAGATGGATCCGTCGACGCGCGTTCCGATTCGCTGGCTCGCGCCAGAGACCATGGCCACCTCGGCCTACACGTTCAAGTCGGATGTCTGGAGCTACGGCAAGTTTTCTTTAGATCGGGAAGCACTCTTGACCAACACGACTTTCACAAACATTATCCAAAGAAAACATCTTTCTCTTCAACTTTGAAATGAGGATGAGAAGTATTACGATTACCACACTAAAATGCAGGCGTTCTCGTATGGGAGATCATGCACTTCGCGCGCGAGCTATACACTAACCGCTCGCCCCGCGATGTCCTCCACTTTGTGCGCAGCGGCGGCCGCCTCGAAATGGACAACATGAAGCCCGACCTGGCCTCGCTCGTCCGGGTGCGTGCCCTAGACTCGACGAGTTTTCGCTCCCAATCATTACCCATTTATGTAGGAACACAAATTGAAAGGTTCAATACAGGATCGCATCATGATGGTGAAGAAGGCGAGCGAGCGCGCGACCATGGACGAGATTGTCCCGGCGCTGGAGAAAATCACCAAGCTCACCCTCGTCAAGCCGGTATCATAAGACATCAGTCGATAAGATCAATCGAACCAATCAACCAATCGATCAATACTTCCTGCCAGGTGGAGAGTCCCAAGCCTCGCAAGAAGAGTCGCGTGGGAGTGCTGGCCGCGCTGGGGAGGGTGGGCACTCAGCCAACGTCGATATACTCCATCAACTCGTCGGGCACTGGCGCCCTCGGGGACAAGTCCATCATCCAGGCACCTCTTGATCAGGTCGGCTTCGTAAGTTGGAGACATAAATCAATCAGCAATTGTCTCCGATGACGTCATCCACCACTGTAATATTGAAATAGGATGACTACGATATTCTTGACGAGTTTCCCTTGCAGGCCTCGCCGTCCAACTCCGCGGACATCATCCCCGCGCCCCCCACCTTCAGCGACAATTAGCAGGAGACGACATCGAGTCCTTCCACGCTCATTGCTCATTGCCCGTCCGAATCCGCCACCCTTGATAAACAAGTCGCGATGCAGTCTGAGTGCTCTTTGCAGAGAAATTGAACTTAAGGAAAATGGAAAATACGAATAATACGGATTTGTCAAGCGATGACGTGTACAGATGGGAGACGATATATCGTTTATCATTTTCTAAAAAAATTTTCTTTTTAAGAGAAACCATTAAAATGCTTGCAATAGAAAAGGTAGAACCTGCATTTAGGAGGAAGCTAACAGTACAGAGCGAAGGAATTGTCACTGTTTCTATGGACACTTCAAACAGTTTCCTCGTGTATCATTTAGGGCAATTATCAGGTGAAAAAAAAACAAATTCATTCTTGAAGTTTGTTAATGACAAAAAAATCACAGCGTGTTGATACATAAATAACGTGTGTATTTAGGACTATTACAGCTGTATCTTATTTTAAACAAAAGTCGTAATTACAAGATGAGAAGAGAGGCAAGGCTGGCAGGTGGATGACCACTCAGCGCGAAAGACAAGGCAACTGAAGAGTAGATTGGGAGAATGCATGGACAGTTTTGTTCAGTTTAATTCATAGCCGGAATGAAATATGGACTAACGATCAATGCCAAAATATCATTTTAAAATTTAATAATTATGTATGAATTTATGTATATTGCATGTAATAGTGAATTTAAGAAGGCTAAACATGAAAATGTACGTGAAATATAAGAAAAACAATCCGATAAAAAACCACAGAATGACGACATCGTCCTCATTTCAACAAATACCCCACCAGCTCAATAGGTAGGGGGAAAATGATTGTCGAGTTCTTCTCAGCCCTGAAGCAACCGTTTCATCAGAATACCACAATTTTTAAGAATTTTTCTAGCAAAAAAATTTTACTTGTAAAATAAAAATTATAAATACATACGCGACGCTATTGAGCGTCTGAAGATAGCGGAGTTGAAGAGCGGCGGGCGACTGTGCAATGACCATTGCAGCGTCCTTCAGGGCGCAAGACGCCGACTGCTCGCCCTCCGTCGCGATCACCTAACACGCATTTCAAATGGCTCATTCGGCGGGAATAGTTAAATGCCCATAAATATTCTATTATTCTATCCATGTCAGACCTTAGCGCGCGCTTCCCGCGTGGCCTCCGACTCAACGGCCATTGTACGTTGCAGCTGCACCGGCAGACGGACGTCTTTGCTAAAAGCTTCCGTAGATGGATAACAAACTTTTATCTATTATATTTAAAGCCTTCTTAGAGAAAATATATTACAGAAAGTAGAGTTATATATGTACGTTACAAAAATGTGAAAATTGGAAAAAAAATTGACTGACATTTCGACCCGCTCCACCTTGATTCCCCAGCTTTCGGTTGCCTCGTCAAGGAGAGTCTGATTCGCCGTGTTCGTAAAGAAGATCGAGCGAACGAATTAGAAAGCAGACCTGCATTGAAATGGCCAGTGCATCGCGGTCGGAGAGGATCTCGGAGAGATTGCGCGTTCCGAGCATGTAACGCAGAGTCGTCTGGGCGAGCAGTCTCAATGCGTTTTTCCTTTGACGCTTTCCGCACTCTCTCCCTCTCCCTCTACCATTCTCCTAACTTCTCTTTCTCTCTCCCTCTCTCTCTGCTTCTGTCTCTAAATTGATCTTCTTTTTTTCTCGCAATTTCTATACCTTTCTCTGACTCTCACTCTCCCTCTTAATCTTTCCATCTTTCTCTAATTCTCTTGCTCTTTCTCTCTCTCCACATTCACTCTTCTCCTCTGACCGTGTTGAATGATGTGCATTTTCGACGTTAGCAACGCTGACAGTCGCATTACTGACTCGCCAGTAAACGACGGCGTCGACTGAAACGGTCACCGAGTCTTTCGTCAAGATCTGAAAATTTAATGCATTTTCACAGATAATGAACAAATTACCTTCAGGTTAATATACTTAGTGTAAAATTAAATTAATATAACGGAACAGTTTTGAAATTGGTTGAAAAAGCGAAACCTCCTGAGGCGGGACATTGAATGAGACGGTTCGCAAGTCGACCTTGTTGTACGACTCTATGCATGGCAAGACGAAGATGATACCTATTCAAATTTTACAGATCTTTAGTATTACAACGTTTGATCAATTTCGAGCTATGAACAAGCATTGCAAACCAAATAACTGAGGGAACAAAGAAAAAAAGGACCTGGCCCTTTCGCTCCGCCGGGTGTCAATCGGCCGACGCGGAAGACAACCGCGCGCTCGTCCTCTTGCACCACCTGCAAATGGCATAAGAATGTGTAGAAGAAAAATTAAACTTCACCAAAATAAAAACTATATTAAGGTTTTTTGCCCAATAAAAAAGATTTAAATCAAACTGATGATCTATGTACCTTGATACAAAATATGACGGAGACGGGAAATGTGGCGAGCATTATGATCCACGAGAGGATCGTCAACACCCAGCCACAGAAGCCCACCCCCGCGTCGTAAGACTACGCTAAACACTGGGCAGAAGTGGTCAACTTGTACTTTGTAACTTATGTACATATTCCCAAGTGTAATCTATTAATTTAAATTTTAATCTATTTAAAAGAACATACACCTTAACACGAAAAAAACATCCGCAAACTTGGTGCTAAAGGAGACTCTCTCAATACATATACAAAACAGTTAAAACTACCGAATAAAATGTTCCAGTATTATTTTATTTAACATTTGCATGTAACATTACAATGAGTCACCCACAATTATCAGTGGTACTTCCACGAAACAATATTCGTATTTGTTTACGACTATAATTTTTTTGAGGGGCTGAAAGAAGCCTAATTACATGTTACTTTCCCATGTTGTCAAGTTGGGCTAAATGGCTGCGAGTCGTTAGTGCCGATCTGGAAAGTAGGGGGACCTATTGCCGAGCATTCCTGGCATTGCCAAAGAGAATAAAATCCCCATGAGGTATTGAATATGGCACAATCTAATTCACAAATTGTCAAAGTTGCAATGCTGCATTCTTCAACTGTTTCTTCAAAGCCTGTTTCTTCCATCACATACTTCTTCATCGTCACCACTAGACCATTCGCCGTAGAAATAACAGCCTGGTAAACGCAAGCAGATAGTTTTGGATCTAATTTCCATTTGATTCACACGCAGCCTTAATCTACCGACGACGAGAACTGCATGGCATTCCACAAATCCGACTGCGTTTTCATCTGCATGCATTGCGACGCGATCGCTAATCGGGAGAGAGCGGTCAAAGCAATTGCCAAGGACTAATATAGAATCAATTGTGCAATTTTGATCTACAAGAGGCAAACCTTATCACACCTATACGTACGTATTGATGAGTTAGAAGAAAATTTACTACACTTTTCTCGGCGATTTCCCCCACTCGAATTTCAAACTATCCACACTTGTTAGCTAATGCATTAAAATGTTAGAAAACAACTCTGTCATATGTATGTATGTATATCCGTTACGAAGAGGCTGCCTTTTTAATTAATTTAAGATTCCTACATACATATTTACAAATTCGAAGGGTACGGAAAGCGATTTTTCAAATTGTCTATTTGCCTCTGAGTAATATTAGGTTCTTCTTGGTTTAAATAATCGTGAGCCGTGTCGAAGTGAAAATTACTGCCCACTTTTATCGGAAGCTAAACTTTTATTCCGGAGATTATTTCGCACGCATTGATGGTGCAGGCGAACAACGAAGAAAGAAAGATTCATTTCATCGCTACTCAGCCAAGGCGAGAGGTCGTCTTTCTTTCCCGGAGCTCCGAATTCTCACGATGGCAACGGCAAACGGAAAACGTTCTTCTTTTTATATTGTTATTATCTGTTTAAAAATATTACATTTTTTTCTCTTTATTTTTGCAGAAGTCGACGTCGATTTCCTCCGCACTCGCTACGAGCAGATGAACGCCGCCAAGAAAGGTTCTCCTTTCTTTTCTTCGACAATCATTTTAAGTTGAACAAATATTTTACGCAAAACTTGTTCACTTACCAAACAAGTAACTTTTTCTTTAGAAATTGAGGACAAGAAGCGTAACAAGCGAAGCAAGAAGTCAGCTCATTCCATAATTGTTGATTCGACAGAAAGTTATTTATTTAATTTCTTTTTCAGAGAAGCAGCAAAGGACAAGTATCGCAAGATGGGGTGAGATCTTGTGAAAGCTGTTTACACTCTACAGGAGCTCGTGTTCCTTTTAATCTTCTTGTTAGACGAATTTGAAAAGAAAATGTTATTTTATCCTGAAATGTTTTATTCTGTTTGTAGGATTAAAGTGACGAGTGATGAGAAGGACATCGACAGGACGATCTTTGAGAAGGTCAAACGGAAGGCCAGACCTGTCCAGTCAGTACGATCTTCATCATCCTATGCATCTTTGCATATCTTTTTGTTAAAATCTTTGTGTGCTAAGGATGGACAAGAAGATCAAAAATGCACTGAAGTGGAAGGGATCGTCGGAGGAGAAGTCGACTTCAGAGAAGACCAGAGAGGATCCGTACGATCAGATAAGGGAGAAGAGAATGGATAAGATGAGGGAGAAGAGAAGAGGAGGCGTATGAGTAATCGTACACTATCAAATACTTTGCTGGCAGCCAGAGTGGAACTCAAGAAGTCTATGGATGAGGTTATCATTACACTTATGACGTTTTAATTTTGAGGCGCAAAAATGCGGAATATTCTTCAGAATCGCAGCGAGGTCGAGAAGAAGCTGAGTCGCGAGAAGGACAAGGCTGAACGTGGCATGCGCACACATGGCAGACGCAGGCAGAGTGAGCGAGGATAGCATGGGAGAGAGAGAGAGGCAGAGAGAGGAAGAGAGAGGCAGATAGAGAGAGGAGAGAGAGAGGCAGGGAGAGAGGCAAAGAGAAATTCAGGGAGAGAGAGAGGCGGGGTGAGCGAGGAGGGTATTGGAATAGAAAGAGAGCCAGAGAGAAAGAGAGGGAGAGAAAAGTGGGGGAGAGAAAGACACAAATGGAGCGGCGCATAGAAAGAAGAGAAAAAAGACAGAAAGAAAAAGAGTTATGAGAAACAGAATTATAAGTGCATGTACTGAAAAAGAGAGTATATTTTGATAGAAAATTGGACTAAAACTATTAAGAAGAGAAGAAGTCTGCCAATCAGACCGTGGAGTCGCACTTCCTCACTCGTCAGTTGTCCACTATTTGGATTTACTTTTGTCTTTCCAAAAAGATCCCATTTCATGGACCCTTCGAATAAGCCATCTTAAATTCTTAATATCTGAAATATATCACTTCGTGAAAATTAAAATACTAATTAATTAATTGATTTTTCTGTCCCAGCACCCGATCCAAACAACCCTGAATCGGAGTTCATCCTGGCTCCGACTCAATTGGACTCGGAAAGAGAGGGGCGGTCAGAGGCAGAGACAGCTGGGAAGAAGACTGAGCGGGCAGTGAAGACCGAGGAGGCAGCTGGGATGAAGACTGAGCCGGTAGTGAAAACCGAGGAAACAATTCGAATGAAGACTGCGCCGGCAGTGAAGACCGAGGAGGCAGTTGGGGTGAAGACTGAGCCGGCAGTGAAGACCGAGGAAACAATTCGAATGAAGACTGTGCCGGCAGTGAAGCCCGAGGAGACAGCTGGGGTGAATACTGAGCCGGCGGTGAAGACCGAGGGAACAACTGGGATGAAGACTGAGCCGGCAGTGAAGACCGAGGAGATCGATTGCCAGGTACATAGCTAACATATTCCATATTGGGGTACTGTTATGAAAACTATAATGAAGAAAATATTAGCGCTTTGGAGAGGGTGGGAGAATCCTGATATTATTTAATTCTTGAGGCGAAAGGGAGATCTAGAGATCAGAGACAGAGAGAGAGAGAGAGATGGAAATGAAATGTTATTTGCAGCGCAAGGCCCTGATCCGCTTCGTGCTGGAGACTGCGTGCTCGGAGCGACTGTACGAGAAGGCCGCGCTCTCTCCAAAGGATAACGAAGCTCTCGCTCTCTTCTTCGCCGGCAAACTCGCCTGCGACGACCAGGCGAGTGATGGGTTGATTAGAAATGAATCAATGATCAGTGATTCCCCTTTCAGGTGCTGCATCTCCTGGACTCGGCCTTCGATCGGGTGCTTCTCGTGTGCATTGCTCGTGAGAGCTTCCGCCAGATGCCAGGAGCCGACGTCTGCCTCGTGGACAGACACAGCGTGAGGGAAGGGGAAGAGAGGGAGAGAGGAAGAGAGAGAGAGGAAGAGAGAGAGAGGAAGAGAGAGAGGAAGAGAGAGAGGAAGAGAGAGAGAGATACAAGGATAAGCTGAGAAAAGGAAAGAGATAGAGAGACGAGGAGAGGGAGGAGGAGAGCGTGACGGGAGATGGTGGGAGACAATGGATGAAGGAGAGAAGAAAGAGAGGGATCACTCAAAGGAAATAGGGATTGCAGGCAGAAAAGAGAACAGAAGAGAGATATCAAACTTAGTATTAATTCCAGTTCAAGACCGGCATGTTGGACATCCTTCTCAGCGACCCCAAGCTGCTGCCGGAGACGTGGAAGGAGACCTACAAAGGTCAGGCTCAAATCAATGTAATGATAATACAGAAATAATAAAGGACATACATACATATATCTATTTTAGAAAACGAGAAAGAGCAAAATATCAAATGTAATTTGATCTTTTTTGTTTGTAGCAGCACAAGAGCAGCATCGCCGTCAGACGTCCTCAATCTCTCTCTACGATGTCTGCGATTTCTTCTCTTTTTATTCTCTTTCAATTCAATTTTATATTTTCTGGCTCAGAATTCAAATTCTTCATGAATCGATGGATATTCTTATAAATATTCCTAGGTAATTTGTCAATCTCCTTCTTTTTCAGGTGCTCTTCTCGTACCCTCAGCAGATCTCGATTGGACAGAAGATCGACAAGGAGACCGGTCTGCGTACGTTTTCTTCTTCTCTCTTTCTTATCTCCACTCTCTCTCCTTCCTTTGTCTCTTTATTTCCTCTCTCTCCACCTAGATTCCCTCTCTCTCACTCTTTCATTCTCTCCCCCTACAGCCGTTGTGTCGGAACACCGTAATCTCTTCTGGGGGCCATCTTCGGCCCTTCCGACTCGAGGACTTTCCAGCAGACGGCGCAGGTCGTTTTAAAGTTTAGTTTTAAAGAATTCATATTCTGCTTTAGGCACATCGTGCGAAGCAGAAAGTCTTCAAGCCGATTTTCGAGGAGAAGAATAAGTGAGAAGAAGCCTCCTGACCTCTTCTGAATATCAGCCATTCCTTCTTTCTCTCGCTCTCTGCACTCTCTCCAATCGACACAATCTCGCCGCTCATTCCTTCTTGTCTTCATTAAAGTGCAATGTTTCGTGAGCTTGTTTGTTAATTATAATATCACTGAATTCAGTTCCAGAAAAAGTATGGAAAGTGCCGAAGACAGAGTCGTTAGAGGAGCAGGGATGAGAGAGATGCATTGAAATGGTCACTTAAAACGCATTTATGAATAGGAGAGCACTTATGAAGCCCGGCTGGGGGAACAAGAATGGCTTGTGCCAGCAACTGAGTCAAGAAAGCGGGAAAGAAGTACATACTAATGCTTGATTAGCACTGAATATCAATGCACTGTTCATGATCTCTGAAAAGCAAGATCTCCACGCTGAAGGAGACCTAGCCTGACAGGTTCGATGACCTGATCCTGGAAGCCAAGCAATTCATGCAAGACACAATAGCAGAGAACCAAGAAGTTTATTTCGAATTTAAAGCAAGCCGCTTTCTCCAACGACGATCATATGATGAAGATATGCAGAGAAAAAGAGCACTTGAAACACAAATAATAAATGAGAGTGAGAAGAGGAAGAGAGCATGAGGGAGACAACAGAGAGGAAAAAGACATCTTTGTAGGTAACATCGTACAGGTACCAGCGTGGGAGCAGGAAGATCTAGCCACGATGTTGCCGTGTAAAAGCCACGCCGACTCCCCTTCGCCTTCGTAAACTTCTTATTCCACCTTAACTGGTATAATATGAACGCGTATCAACTGCTCTTCTTGGGATAAAACACAGACTTCTTCTGCTTTTTTGCTTAAAAAGTATGCTGTTTATTACACAGTCAGAAAATTAATAATTTCTAAATCGTTTTACACTGAAAGTGTATCGATTCCTTGATTACTCGGTGAGTAAGATATGTACTTTCCACTGCAATAAGGACTCCACCCCCTTTTCCCGATCCGCAACAAGGACTCTCCTAAAATTTGACCTATGTTTTTAAATTGCGACTAGCAGCCGCCGGCCCAAGGGATCGAGTCGGAGTCGCCCAGCTTCTCATAACTCATCAGCCGTTTTATTTTGTTTACATTTTTCCTGAGCATACTATTACTCTCAAGTTGTCCTATAACGGCAGCAAGAGTGCCAGTCGGAACTGTATCTCTCCTGTCCCATTAGCATCAGAAAAACAATCATACATCAGCTTGTATTTGCTACATGGAATTAGGTGTGTTATTGTGACAAAACCATGAAGTTCTTGTTTTATATTTCACAGAGTTGAGGGGTGGGAGGATCGAAGAGGGAAAGGGACGGAGAGATAAGAGATGGAAAGAAAGATGCGCGGTGCAGATCACTTCACTGCCTTGGTGACTTGCTCGACACGGGGAGGGGGCGGGGGGAGGGGCAGGTCGCCGCCCCCGTTCGGAGTGCACGCCAGGAGAACGTGGGCCTGACGCATCTCTTCCGAGAAGGCGCGGTAGGACTGCAGAGCGAGAGATAGAGAGAGAGAGAGAGAGAGAGAGAGAGAGAATGGGATAGAGAGAGAAAGTGGGAGAGAGTGGAGCACGAAGAAGAAGACTTGGTTCGTCTGGAGAGACTGACAGCGATGTTGTCGGGAGTGGGTCGAGCTTGCAGAGCTGGCGGTAGATCGCCTGCGCCACGTACACGTACTGCATGTTTGTCTGGATCGCATATGCTCGCATCTCTGAAACAATTATCATTTTAGCTTCCAAATAAAATAATTGAGTGTCATCTCGTAAAACATGAAGTGTAAGTGACGAACGGCGCATCTGCTTGAGCATCTCCTTCATGTCGCCAGCCTTGCCCTGCAGAAGAGTCTGCAGCATCCACTCGATGGCCACCAGAGTGCCAGTGCGGCCTGTACAAGGGACACTCTTTGAAGGATTCTAGAAGGAAGCAACCGACCGACGCCGGCGGAGCAGTGGATGACTGCCGTGTACTTCGTGGCGCGGATCTGGCGGAGGACGTTCATCCCAGCCATCGTCGACTCGGGGACTCCGCGGTCAGGCCTGACAAGTTACATACTTATTTCTCTACAACTTTAAAGGGGAATAAAATAAGAGGACTGGCCAGTTGCGCCACTGGAAGTGATGCACGATACGGCTCGGCTTGCCAGTCGCCTCCAGCACGAGAGTTCGGTAGTCGAAGAGGGGCTCGCTCACGTTGTCGAACTTTGTCACCGTCACCTAAAAAGATAAAAGGATAATGCTTTATTTGATATTTTGATTCAACTTTCGAAAGTGATCAGGTGATGAAAACGAGCAAACGTACTCGAATTGACATGGTTCCGGCCTTCCAGATCTGCGGCTTGTTCAACTCCTCTGGGAAGTACCTGGAATTGAATTGAAGGAATTCACTAATTGTAAATAACGACAATGCAAAATTCAAATCAGGAATAAATATTTATTGGTTCTAATTAAATTAAAGACTGAACCGCGCGCATTTCAGCTTGCCGATCTCGACGAAGTCGCAGAGCATGACAATGTAGCCGACTTCCTCCTGGAGGACCATCCTCCAGAAGTCCACGACCGTCGAGTCCAGCGGGCCCTGCAACCAAAAGATACCATTCAAAATTTTTATTGCATTAGTTTTAAGATTTCCTTGAAAAATTGTTCTGATTTAAAGAAACTCGCCTGAGTGCAGATGTACAGTACCGCTCAGCATTATGGGGTCACAAATATATTGAATATATTTAATATATTCTTAAGATTCTCTCGCACTGTGACTCGTAGAAGCAATTGTTCGAGTAATGTTTATGTTTTCTGGAATCAGCATTTCTTTCTCTACCGAATGCATACAACTATTTTCAAAATACATCTGATTTTTTGTCATGAATTTTAATGTGAACTTGAGTGCGTTTGGTTCATAATTGTTAACGTGCAGACGTCGGTAGTGCAGTTCACTGTTCCTTTTTGGCAAGTAGCCGAGAATTTTGCTTCGGAATTTCCAAAACTGCAAGACTGGAGCAAAAGCCTTGCTCCGGTTAGGGTTCGAACCGGTGACATTCAAAACAAAAATTGAGTACGCAATCCATTGCGCCACCAAGATGATACTCCGATTCCCAAGCCAGACGTTGACATCATCCATCCTGATAGTAGTTTCTCTCTCTCACTCTCTCTTTCACTTTCCCACCATCTCTCTCTCTCTCTCCACTCAATCTCGGTTGCCTCAATCCTCTTTTTATCAGTGATTTGATCAATCCCACATTTTGAGCTCACGACTGATTTTCTTTACCTATACTATTTTCCTAGGCAACGCAAAACATTTGGGGTTGAATCGGCGACAATTACAATTACAAGTAAGAGTGAGAGAAAGAGAGAAAGAGAGAAAGAGAGAAAGAGAGAAAGAGAGAGAAAGTGAGAAAGAGAGCGAACGAGAGAGAGAAAGAAATCCGTGATTCAATTTCTGTGTCTGTGTTTCTCTTGCATTCCACTCTCTCTTTCTCGACATCCGTGGTACACTTTCTCTCTTTCTCTCTCTCTCTCTCTTTCTCACTTTCTCTCTCTTTCTCTCTCTCTCTATCTCTCTATCTCTCTTCCTCTCTCTTTCTCTCTCTATTAATCTCTCTTTCTCTATATCTCTGTGTCTGCTCTCCTCTCTCTCCCAACGGTGCAAAAGGCTTGCCAAGAGAAAGAGTAACGAGTGTGAAAATTAGAGCCCAAATTGAGGGATCACTCGAAACGAAGGCAACGATAGAAAAAAAGAAGGATGCTGATTATTGTTTTGCCATTATCATCATCTGGCTTGAGATGTCGTTCGTGGCCTGTATGGCGCAGTAAGTTGCACTCTTAGTTGCAATTTTAAGTGTTGCCGGTTCAACCCCAACCGGTGCAAATGTTTTGCGTTGCCTAGGAAAATAGTATAGGTAAAGAAAATCAGTCGTGAGCTCAAAATGTGGGATTGATCAAATCACTGATAAAAAGAGGATTGAGGCAACAGAGATTGAGTGGAGAGAGAGAGAGATGGTGGGAAAGTGAAAGAGAGAGTGAGAGAGAGAAACTACTATCTGGATGGATGATGTCAACGTCTGGCTTGGGAGTCGGAGTATCATCTTGGTGGCGCAATGGATTGCGTACTCGATTTTTGTTTTGAATGTCACCGGTTCGAACCCTAACCGGAGCAAGGCTTTTGCTCCAGTCTTGCAGTTTTGGAAATTCCGAAGCAAAATTCTCGGCTACTTGCCTAAAAGGAACAGTGAACTGCACTACCGACGTCTGCACGTTAACAATTATGAACCAAACGCACTCAAGTTCACATTAAAATTCATGACAAAAAATCAGATGTATTTTGAAAATAGTTGTATGCATTCGGTAGAGAATAAAATGCTGATTCCAGAAAACATAAACATTACTCGAACAATTGCTTCTACGAGTCACAGTGCGAGAGAATCTTAAGAATATATTAAATATATTCAATATATTTGTGACCCCATAATGCTGAGCGGTACTGTAGCTGTTGGGGAAGGGGTCACCGCGGACGTAGTTGGCGTGGATGTAATCGCTTCCGTTCCCATCCTTCAGCACAACTCGCGTCGGGTCCACGCAGAAGATGTCTGAAGTAGAGTAATAAAATTATATTTCTAATCTAAACGATTTATTTGATATAAAACGAGATGTCATCTTCTAGAAACAAACCGACCTTTGTACCGATTCTTGTCGGTGTTAGAGTTGAAGGCGTCGATGGGCCAGGGGTCAAGGTTGTACCCCTTAAGCTCCTTGAACTCTTCAAGGAGACCCTGGACTTTTTTGTCCAATATCCCCTGAAAGGGATATAATTTGTTTCATCTTGAAAATTTTTCATTAATAATCATTATCACTCGGCAGACCTTGACGAAATCGCGGATAGCGTTAAGCTGTTTCGGGTTGGGAAGGTCGGGGTCCCTGCCATCCATCCATGAGTCTATAATGCCATCCATGAGTCTATAACAAGAGACGATTTTTGTTAACCCCGCCGACTCCACCGCTACAGTATGCCAAAAAGGGTAATTGTACTCTACGCCAGTCACTGCTCCACAAGAAATGGGGTTATCCTTGTCTTTTAATTTACTGTCCCTCGACTAGTCAAATATATTTATCCTTCTCTTTTTGATAAAGCTACTTCTCGATCCTCTCTGCGAAAGTCCGGTCCATAATTGTCCGGTCGGTGTTTGTGTGGCTGGTCGTCGTGGAATCCGACTCCACCGGCTTCAGCTCCTTCTCTACCGGCTTCAGCTCCCTAAATCTCCCACTGATCTGTCTATTATAAATGACCGAATGCCCAACTGTTCTGTCCAATATGGATATAGTCATTTCTCTGAAGATGTCATGTACTTTGGATACAATAATAGAAATGGAATAATTAATCAAGAAATTTAAATGTGAGAACGCATAGTCCGAGACAAGCCATATCGTTGCTTCCATAAACGATATAACCACATGTATATTTTCTCTCTTCATGCAAATGAATGTGCTCCTGTAATATTGATACTTCTTCTTCTTGCGGCGCCCTCCCTTCTTTCGCTTCCCACTTCCTTCCCCGTCCTTGGACCGCTTCTTCTTGTCACTCTTGTCTGCTGCACTCTTTTTGTCTGAAAAAAAATAAGCTCAATTTGTTAACGATGCAGTATTGTTCTATTCCTTGTTCAGTTATCATTCTTAAAAGCAATTTTCTGACTCCTTAAACGGGAAACAACAGAAAATGTGGAATGATTGGGTAAAAAATCTCCATTACCGTAAGCATATTTCTTTAAAACTTATTTTTTCAATGAATTCCTAAGCAATCCAAAGATGTTTGATCGGGGAAGGAGTGGGAAGGCAGAGTTAAAAGAGAAAGTCGAACCCTTCGCCATCACTTAAGCCGACCGTTCGCTGGAGGTGAGAAGGATGGAACTGACAACGAGAAGTCGAATCAGAGAAGATCACTTCGTACATTTCAATATGAAATGTGTATAAACAAGATATTTAAATGACAACGTGCAGATCTGAGCGAACGCTGCAAATGCTGAATTTCTTATCGAGTTCTCAACATCATGTGTGCAACTTCTGATAAATATGATATTCGAGTACATATTCTAGATCTCCATTCAGCTGTGATGGAGACTTTCGTGGAAGAAAGTGACTTATCTCTCCACTTCTCGATGATTCTTCCTGCGCGAGCGGTCTGCTTGTTGGCTGTTCTCTGCTTCTTCACTTGTTTGTTCCCCACTCAATCTCTCTCTCTTAAATCCTATCTAGAACTTGAAGAGACTGATAAATGCCATGATACACTTTAATGATCCTGTAGATGAAGTGAAGGCGTTCGAATCGGAGAGCTGCCTGGTCTACAGCAAGACGTCGGAGGACTACATGGACAGCACTCCGAAGGAAGCCGCCACTGTGTCCTGCGACTTCTTCACGGTCAGCTTCCGTCGTTTGCGAGGAGTGAAATGAGAGTGTAAGCTTGCACTGTAATTGCAGCACACGTGCATTGCTCGTCGCGTGTCGAACTACACTCACTTCCACGTGAAGATGGGTTGCGTGCCCGTGGAGACGACCGTCCGCGGCTGCATGGACATGTGTCTGTGCCTTCTCACTCTCTCCTCTTCCACTCAAGTGTTCTTCAGGGTCTAACTTGGACTTCTTCAGCTATGATGTCCCTCGATCTCGCCATCGTATCTTTTACTACGCCGCGAGAGTACGCGAGTGTTGCTGCCGCGGTGCCGGCTGCAATCGAATCGAGGTCTCTTCGATCAACTCGACATTTCACCTTTTCCTTGCAAAACAACTCTTTCGGTTGTAGTTTGTCAAGTCGTTGAACACACTCTTCCCCTTCGACAAGATCAGGTCGATTTATGTTAGTTTCTTTATGCTGGCCTTTTAGATAGACTGAATGGAATGTAGAATGATAAGCAAAAGACTTGGACGGCTGCTTTTGAGTTGCGCAAGTTTTACTCGCTGTGGATCTCGGCGTGCAACAGCTCGATGTTCGTCTGCACCGTTGTCATCTCCGGCATAGTTCTCATCGAGACTTATCGCCACTTCTTCAACGACAACAATAATCCTGACGAGGTGTCCTTTCTCATCGTTTTTTCTAGAGAAAAAATTAAATTACCCTAAACAAAAAAAGATTATTTGCTACGTGCTCATCAGAATAACGGATTTTAGACGGCGTGGCACGAAAAGAAGAACCGAGGAGACGCGCGAGTGAGTCTGCTTCCAGAAGAGGACGAGGAAGAGGAGAACAGGGATTCGGAGGAGAAGAAGAAAGAGGAGAAGGAGAACGAGAAGAAGGAGAACGAGGACGACAAAAAACATCCTCCTACTGTGAGAACGGCACTTGCATTTCAATTTTATACTTTTACTAATCAATCTACATATTTTTTAGTCATTATAGTTCAGGATGAGTTGATGACGACTCAAAGCGTTGTCGATGAAGACGAGAAAGAAGAAGACAGTGAAGAAGAGGCGAAGGCAAAGGAGAAGCAGAAGACGAAGGCCAAGGTGAAAAGAGAGAAGAGAGAGAAGAGGGTAGAGAGAGAGAAATGAGAGAGACAGAAAGTGAACGGCATTGAGAGAGAGAGAAAACACGGGAACGAGGGAAGTATGTAGGTGAGAGTAAGATGTAGATGTAAATGCAGATGAAGCGAAGTGAAGCTAAGGATAGTCTTATAGACGGTTCCTCCTCTCCGTCCGGTGGTGAAAGACGAGAAGAAGGCGGCGCGTCCCGAGTACTCGCTGTTGCCGGAGACGAGCTTCGACGATTTGGAGGAGTGAGAGGCCGTGTTCAAAATCTCTTTGCCATCGTCTCTCCTTTCCTTAAACAAACTTCGATTTTAATGAATTTTTCTTGTTGTTGTCGTTTCCTTTTGCGGTTGACAATAAAGTTTGGTTAATGTAAATATATCTGCGTCCTTCATAGATACCTATGTACATATGTATATTCATGAACAGGAATTAAAATAATCAGTTGTTGCTCATGGAAAATGATAAAACAACTGGACGGTACACGCATATGTAATACATTGTCATTTTAACCGTTTTTCACAGAACCACTTCTACATCTTTTACAAATGTCAGTATCTAATTGGTAGTAATGAGAGATTCCATTATATATTTCAACAAATGAAGTATTTGCCATGACAAGTAGGCTAATTTGCGTAGCCGAATAGTTCTGGGAAAAAACAAGAAGAGTAATTCTTCAAAAGAAACCAAACAAAAATGCATTGCACTGCATGCAAGATTTATATTGTATGTATGTAAATATGCATATAATAGCATAAACCGTTAGAACATATATAGAAATAGCATCTTTGAACTAAGCACTTGCCTCCCACCTCATCTTGGTATTTTTTAATCATTAAATGCGATGCATTTCTAAATATGGCGTGGTGATTGTCAGTTCATTGAAGCGCACGATTCATAGATTCTTCCAGATTCGCGTAGCGGTACATGTGGGAAGTGTCTTCGGGCTTCCGAGGAAGCGGCGACACCTGTATTCTCTGATTGTATGCCTCGTTCATTCGGCCTTTCCCTCCCCTCCTCTCTCTCTCTCTCTCTCTTTCTCTCTCTCTCTATTTCTCTCTCTCTATCTTTCTATCTCTCTCTCTAGTTCTCTCTCCTTCTCTCTTTCCTCCAACTCATGCCTTTATCTTCCTGAAGCAGAAGATGAGTGCGAAAGCCCTTCGATACGGTGGGAGACACGTGACAGTGAGGATTGTCAGCCAGACGGAGCAGTACGTGCGTACGTAGAACTCGGCCACCTGCGCCCGCGAGATTGTCCACTGCAGCCAGCTCGTGCTCTCCGAAGACACCAGCAATAGGAAGTCCGCTAGGGCATCCGCTGTAAGATTCAGAGTGTGAGACAGAGGAAGAAGAGAGAGAGAGAGAGCGAGGGGGAGAGAGAGGCAGAGAGAGGCAGAGAGAGAGAGAGACGAAGAGAGAGCTACCAAAGAAAGGCTGGATGGTGGCGAGTGGCACGATGAGGTAGATGTAGAGCCATGCGAGTCTGCTCCTTGCATCTCTGATTTGCATGTCTGGCGAGTGCGCGTGGTCGTAGGGCAGCTCCTTCCACAGCAGACGTGCATTCTGCATAAGTTTATTAATTTTTTTATTTGGCATACATTTATAATAGCCACTCCAGAAAGACTGACATAAACGATGTAGACAAAGAGAGCTGCGTAGATCACGATGAAAGCAGCGTGCGAAAGTGTAGTCACAAGTCTACAATTATATTTAAGATGTGTGAATCCATAGAAGTGAAAGAGTGTAAGATTGAAATTCTGCAAAGAGTATCTCTGTACTTTAACACGATGATGTCGGAAGATCGAGCGGGGACATAAGTGAGAAGGCCGAGTGCGAGTGGGACGATTTGCATCACACCCACCACCATTCTGAACCAGTCGCCATTAATGACTGTAATCACAGCAGAAGATGTTGATGCTGCTCGCCTGAGCGGGAAGACATTGACAGTGTCGTCGTTGCGGTAAGCGAGGCGTGCGCAGTGCAGGGCTAGGATCCACATGAGCAGGCAGTTGTACTCTACGTACACTTGCAGCACCTGCTGCAGCCCGAATGTCCATGGGATGAACGTCCTAAACGTCAATGTACATAATACCTGATATTAAATCTTGATTGAATGACTCTAACCAAGCTAAATGCAACCTATGTACACAAATTTCAGTCTGTAAAAGGAAGGATCAAAATTAACAAACTGGTAGAATTCGGAGTCTGTTTGGAAGTCTTTAATGTAATTGGCCAATATGACGTAGGCGTTTAGAATTTCACCCACCAAAATTGGCAAAAATGTCGCATTTGTGAGTGTTTTGAGGAAGTCCTGTGAAGCTGCGGATTAGTGTTTGGAATGGAAGTTGTTCCGCTCAGGTCCTATGCACAAGAAAGAACAAGCCTTTTCGATCTTAATTGCACAGACGAGAATGATGACGCAGAGGACAGTGCGGATTAAGGTTTGGCAGATATCAAAGATCTGGGTAGAAGTGAAGAAGGCAGCTGCAATTCCAGGAGGGGATTAGCAGAAATCCCTTGATCCACTTATTCCTCCCTCTCAACTTTCATTCCTTATAAATCCCTTGTTCTTGTTCTTCTACACTGACAACACAACAGCTCAGTGCACTTGGCAGAATGCGTCTTGGAGATGAGCGAGATGGTGGAGGAGAGAGCAGTGACGGGAGAGGTCTGGGTGGTGGAGAAGGCAGTCGTGACGGGAGGAGTTTCGGTGGTCATCCTCAGCCACTTCGGGGTTGCAAATCGAAGGGACAGGTCTCAGTTGCACCTCGGCCTCTCTTCATTGTATCCAAGGCAACAGAGTTACAAAAAGTATCACTGCCTATCGGCCCGAACACAAACATCAGCCTCACTCTCTGCCCTTCCAAGCATAAAAAAAATCTTTCCTACCTTTTTATTACATACTCGTGCTTATAGATCACAACGCAGACGGCTCTTGGATTTTTAGGAACCTTTTTTATTGTAAATATATGGATGAAAGAAACTTTCACAGATATGAGTGCAGACTGGATAAGTATCATCGGGCCAACATAACAAATACATCTTTGTATAATTTGATATAAACTACTTGTAAATACTCTTCGATGCACATATAAAACGGGTTAATAATATCATCTGCGCCTTGCGCAACGACAACAGAGAAGAGAAGAGAGAAGCAGACGGAGGGGAGGGAGAAGGAGAAGAGAGGAGACACAGACAAGGAGAGGTCGGGCAGGGAGGAGGGAGAGGTGGAGGACGAAGGCATTCGTGCTCAGCCAGCTGCTCGGCCCGTCCTCGCCCAAGAGGAACGAGGCCTCTGTCCACACCGACAGTAACGACCACACTAAAAGGAAGTAAAGTCTGCTCAAAAACACAAGATAAACTAGACGTTCAGTTCGATAAAGGCTAATTGAGATCTGACACTTGATATTGACTCATAAAATAACAAGTACAATAACAGTAAACACAGAGAGAGAGTTAATAAGTAGAAATGAAGAGAGAGAGAGAGAGAGAGAGAGAGAGAGAAAGAGAGAGAGAGAGAAAGAGAAAGAGAGAGAAAGAGAGAGAGAGAGAGAGAGAAAGAGAGAGAAAGAGAGATAACCAACCGATGAAAGGAAGTGCGAGAGCGTGAGAGAGAAGCACAAAGAGGGAGAGCCAGCCTAGTCTGCTCTTGCCACTTCTCACGAAGACGTAAGCAGACTGGCGAGTCGCCACGCTCTTCCTTCGCCAGACAGCAGCCAGTGTCTACAATTTATCTCCAGGCAATAAAAGGTATTCTGGAATCCAGCTCCCACCTTGTTCAGCCTTGTTTTACTTATGTAACGTGATATTGACTTGACAAAGTCAATATAAAATACGGCGACATTTCCATGAACAAAACAAGCATATAAAATGAAAAGGCTAATGAGTGAAGAACTAACGATAAGAAGCAGGATGAAAACAGCGATGGTAGTGAGGAATACAGTGAATCTACCGAAGAGACTGAGTGCCTTTGTGACATCGTGGCCGAGACGGGCCTCGAGCATGTCCAAGCCGGCCAGGAACAGCACCAGCACTTGCAGGCGGATGAAGCCGGCCCTGGTTTAGCATCCATGCATTCTTCACACAATTTACTACACAGAGCGCAAGACACAGAAAGAGAAGGACTAAGGGGCACATTCAATAAGAAGCGACGAAAGCAAAACAATCGATTTCTTCTACAAAAGCTGAAGAATAAAGATACTGCAGATAGTGAGAAGAGAAGGAGCTGACCAGAAGGGGATGTAAGCTATTTCCTCAGGCTTGAGCACTGCCCTCTGAGCAAAGAGGAGCAGACGGACATTGCCGAGAAGAAGAGACCAGAAGAGCCAGCAGGTGAAGAAGTACGACAAGTGCACGGCTACCCATTCCAGTCTTGAATAGCTTGTATGATAACAATGTAAAATATCCTCAACAAACGAATACAAAATCTACATTACATATATTTTCAACATCAATAAATTAGTTGAAGCCAAATAAAAAGCCAATTTAAAGAGGTACTTGTAGAGAGAAGCATATCCAGAATACCGACCAAGAATGTCTGCGTAGATCGACAGAGCATCACTGAAAGTTGTCAGTCATCCTTTGAAAACGTGTAGTAAAAAAAATAAATTTCCTCAAACCCAGCAAGGATGACAGAGAATTAGAAAAAACAAGGTAAGTTATGCAGTAAAGAACAGAACCTCGGCAGGGAGCGAATGTCGAGGTTGTAGAAGTTGCCATGGTAATATTCATATGAAAGAACACTGAAAATTGACAGAGATATCAGCAAGCAATCGGGCGAAGAAATCTATCGCAAGAGTCACGGCAAAATCAGAGGTTCCACTGCATCAAGTTTTGGTAACGAAACACGACAAGGTCACAAAAATGAGAAGATGAAAAATGCTGACTCTGGCGTAAAATCAGATAGACTCGCTCGCACTTCGATGTAAACATCGAGAATAACCTGAAACAGCTCTTTTGTTTATACTTTACAGAAGCAAAAGATGGAGAAAATAACTAAGCATAAAAAGTTGTTACCTGCGCAGCGACGGGAAGAATAAGGAAGAAGATGAACGGTCGAATGAAATCCCTGCGAGCAGCGGCAGTCAGCACAGAGACAAGGAGGAGAAGCACGACTTCCACGGCTACGAACGACACTCGCAAGGGATTCTTCACGGAAAGACCAGCTTGGGCTACAGAAAAATGACTAATTAGTTCATGGAACTGACCAAATTCCCCAATCAATTAATGATTCAACAGTAAATCGCGAAAGAGGGTGCAGCAATAACTGAACATGCCTGGCTCGAGTTGCGGCGGAAGAGTTGAGAATGTGGAGAATGTTTCGGCGGAATCATTGAAATTCTCATTAAATTCCTCACCGCTGCCTTCCATTACAGAGAGAAAATAATTGAACTGAAGGAAGAAAGGGGCGTGGGAAAGGGGTAAAGTTATGCGGCGGCAGCAGAGATAAAGCATATCGATAAAGAGATACAAGTTCCGAGATGACAGATGGAATGCCATGACTGAACATCTGAACACGCCCCTTCCAGGCTGGGCAGGCGAGGCTGACAACGAAAAACAAATCACAGCCATTCATTCTAAAGATTCACAACTCCCTTGCTCTTTCCTCAATAGAACGCGCACAATTGAAATCTCACGCGTGAGTGGATTACAGGGCAGATTAGTACAAAGGGAGGGATAAAGCAAGGAGGTGATATGATCACCCAGTGTATCACCACGAAGAATGGACGCTATGGCGTACGACTGATGAAAGGAGGGGATTGCGAGTGAGAGAGGGAGAGGGAGAGTGAGAGTGAGAGTGAGAGAGGGAGAGTGAGAGAGGGGCACCGAGAGAGAGAGAGAGAGAAAGTGGGGGGGGGGGAAGCACGTGGCGAAAAGGTTAGAGTGGCCAGCGGGAAGGCCGAATTACAGCAAAGCGGCAGAGTTTCTTTTCTCTTTCTTCTTGTCGACACCCGCTTTCTTGCTATTGCACACTCGGCAAAAGGGCGCGACTGAGAGAGCGAGACATATGGTATTAATTGAGTAATTAGAAAGTCATCGGTATGCGAAAGAAGCATGACAAACAACAAAAGGAAAAAAATAGTAAAGAAAAGACATGTTAAGAGGGTAGTGCGCGCTTTGAATACCACACAATGCAAATTCACTGCTAAACGGTGAGCTCTTTGTCTAGAAATCGGTTATTACAGATACCGAATATGATATCTATAACCGACAAATGAGGTTATATTGGAATGCAAGCTAACTAAGAATATAACGAGAATTCAAGACCCACCTAGTTTGTAGTGTTACAGCGGAAAAGCAAATTTCACTCGAAAAGAAAACAGCGGGAAAAAAATGACCGACGGTTAGGATGGCAGTTTGAACCGTAATTTAGGAAATAAATTCAGGTCGACGTTTCAGAAAGAACACTTTAGAATCCGAGTTTTTTCTAGTTTTCATTACAAAAACTGCTGCTTTACGAATTCCATATCAATTGCATGCTGCTAACTGTGAAGGCTTGTTCATTCTCATATGTATGCAAATAAATTCCCTTTGTCTTTCCCAGTCTTGACATCTTTAACATATCCTTTAATATTTCTCTTGTTGGTGTTTGTTATTCACAACAATAATGAGTATCTGGTAGAGGTGGAAAAGTAAAGATCCAGGTTGTGGAGTTGCAATGTTTTCCTTACTGAAACTCAAAACATGCGCATTGGACGAAAATATATTTCATAGAGCTAAATATTTACCAGAGTAAACGAGATAAATGAGATATATCTCATGATTGTGAGAAAGCATATTATATGAAGAGAGAGCGTGGCGAAGTAGCGAGAGAGAGAGAGAGAGAGAGAGAGAGAGAGGGGGGGGGGGATCGAGAGAGTGAGAAATTGCTGCTGTTCTGACCGAGACAAGACTGACCAACTTTGCATTCCAAAAGCATAGGGACGAAAGAAGTAGAGCCGGAATCCAGAGATGATGAGGTAGAAGAAGAGGGCAAAAGCAAGAGTTTGCTGACGAGCATCTGAATTCCGAGCATTGGCAGTCACGCGAGGAAAGAGAGCAAGAAGAGGGGGGAGAGAGGGAGAGGGCAGAGTATCCACCGGCCGGCCACTGCCTGTCCTTCACTGGGTCTTCTTCCTACCTTGTTCTTCGCTTCCGTCTCTCATGGTCAGTTGCAGATGTTTATGGAATTCAGTTCTTTTCTTTGTTCTCTTTATGCATAAATACACATGGAAAATATGCCTGCTCAGTATAATGAATGAATTTTAATAAACATAAAAGGATGAATACAGATCGGCTGGGTGCATATCACTCTGAGCACGCTCATCTCACGCTCGCATGGCCAGGAAGTGCTTCTGGATGTCTTGTCAGATACTCTTGCCATTCCTCCCCCTCTTTCCTTTGCTCATTTCTCTCTCTTCCTGACAGGCAAAAGGCCGGCTACGGCAGCGAACCTGAGTTCGAAGTGCAGACATACTATGACGACGCTGACACCATGAAGCTCTTCCGAGTCGCCGCTACTGTTCTCTGTTGGCAGAGAGAGAGATAGAGAGAGAGAGAGAGAGAGAGAGAGAGAGAGAGAGAAAGAGAAAGATGATATTGGAGAGAACGAGGGAAAGGAGAGAGTATCAGAGAAAGAGAGCATGATTGTGTAGCCGTGTCCGTGGACGACATGTGGCAGCTGTACGGCGACTTCCTCGTAGTGTACGCATCTGAGACGGGATGGGAGAAGATGCTGCAGTGCCTGGCTGGGAATCTGCAGGTCAGGGAGAAAGAGATAGAATCAGGTGAAAGATGGAGAGAATCTGCAGGTGATGGAAGAGCGGGAGAGAGAGAGAGAGAGAGAGAAATAGACGAAGAGAGCTGGAGTGGAAAAGAGAGAGAGGAAGAGAAAGATGATGATAATGGTAAATGAATTGATTTATTGAAGGAGTTCCTTGACAACATGAACTCGATGCACTACTTCATCGACCAGATCGCCTTCAAATCCGAGATGCGTGGGCCAACTTTTAAGTGCGAGTCCACCAGCGACGGCTCCCTCAGACTCCACTACTTCTCTAATCGACAGGGACTCTATCCCATTGTCAAAGGTTCCCTTCTCTACATATGTATATTCATCCTTATTTTCTTTTGTCTCTTGCTCTCTCTCTCTCTCTACTTTCTCTCTTCTTTCTTTCTTCTCTCCCTCTCTTTGTTCTCTCGTTTTGACCCACCAGTCTAGCGACGCCTTCCTATATCTCTCTTATGATTAATTCTAGCTGTATATAAATGAGAATAGTGATACTGGTTCTCCTTGCAGGGCTTGTCTCCCGCGTTGCGAGGATGCTCTTTGCACTCGAAGTCAAGGTCTAGTTCATAATCCAAAATGCTTGTGCGGACTTCTTTGATGTATGAAAGCTTATGTGCTTACATTATATCTATAAAAAAAATTGGTTGATATGCTGCGAAATGGATAAGACTAGTTGAATTGATAGATCTCAGTGCTGGAGCGGACGCAGGAGCGGCGCAAGTCAGGGCTGGTTGACCACGTCATCTTCGTGATCGAGCCACCCGATGGAGAGGAGGGCAATCGCAGGCACAACAACCGATTCCGCAAGGAGAAGAACGTCCACGAATCGGGCATCGAGGCCGACGCCGAAGCGGTCAGAGACTCTTGCTTTCCTCTTCTCTTTAATGGAGTCCCCTTGATTTGGTTTGCAGATGGGCCGCCTTCCCCTCTGCCTCCGCGACTTCAATCACATCTTTCCTTATCACATATGCTTCAACAAGCAGATGGTCATCGAACACGTCGGTCAGAAGCAAAGAGAAAAACTGAGAAGGGGGAGGGGACCGAGAAGGGTGAGCAACCGAGAGAATCCTCTGGAACATTCTCATATCCCACGGCAGTTTTCATCAGTTTATTAATGTATGACCGCCATCTTCGTTTCGTCAGAAGCGGTTGTGCGTCGCGTGTCAAAATGCACTCCTCCTTTCTTCTTCATCTCTCTCTCTCATTCTCTCTCTCTCTCACTCCCTCTCTCTCTCGTTTCCATCTCCCCTTCTCTCTGTTTTCCTCTCCTTCTCTCATTCTCTCTCTCTTGTTCACGTATTTCCGGGCATCTTACAAGCATTTCCGATGACACGAAACGTACCACCTGAAGACGTCTCAAGCATGCACAGGCCATGTGGCGAAGTCTTGCATTTTCCAGCATTTCGAAACCTACGCAGTTTTTGAAGAAGGAAAAAATAGGCAGGAAAGCGAGATAACGAATTAGAATCAGAAGCATGCTTGCATGCCCTTCAGGTGTGTTCCTGTTGAACGAGTACGGCTTGGCTGACAAGAAGGCGATGAAGCTGACCGATCTCGTTCACCTCATCCAGCCAAGCGATGTCCAAGTCCGTGGCTTTCTCAATCCATAAAATTGGACGAAGTTTCATTAGCCTAAGGGAAAACGAAGTGAGATGTCAAAGTAACTGTAAAAAAGCGCTTCTCTTGTTACAGCTGACATTCAAGAACATCCTGGCATACATGAATACTCTCTTCATCTTCCAAATGAAACTACAAGCCAGGCGAAGTGGAGGAGGGGAGGAGGGCGGAGGAAATTCATTTGGATCTCATCTGACAGGCACACTCGCGCAGCCACTCTCCCTCAAGGCATCTGCTTTCTCTCTTTCTCTCACTTTCTTGCATCCCTCTCTTTCTCTCTTTCTTTCTATCTCTGTCTCTAACCCGACTGCTTCAGGGTCAGATGCTGCTCCTCCATGGTGGCAACTCGTGTCTGCTCCTCTGTTCTCCCTATGTCACCACAGTCCGCAACATCCTGGACATGCGCCTGTTCATCTCAGACATGCCGATGCATGACGCCACTCGTGATTTGGTCATGCTTAACCAGAGCAGAATCTGCCAGATGGAACTCAAGTTGGACACTTGCACTCTTATTTCATGTCTACGCTCATCACTTACTTCAACTACTCTTGTTCCTCTCTCTACTTCAATCTCTCCTTATCTCTCTCTCTCTCTCTCTCTCTCTCTCTCTCTTTTTCCCTCTCACTCCCTTTCTCTTTCTAATTCTTATCTCTGGTCCAATCCCTGCAGTAAACGTCTGGAGGAGACGAGTCGGAAGATGCGTGGCTTCGCAGAGGAGTTGGAGAAGAAGAAGGCGCAGACTGACCATCTCCTCTTCGAGTTCGTGCCCCTCTGCATAGCAGACTCACTTCGACAGCACAAGCCCGTCATGCCGCGTTCGTATTCCTCTCTCTCTCTCTCTCTCTCTCTCTCTCTTTTATTCAATAATGCTCTCTCTCGTTCACAAATTCTCTCTCTCTCTCACCCTTCCTATCCCTCCACTCTCTCTCTCTTCTTTCTTCTTAGAAATCTTCACCGAGGCTACGGTACTCTATTCCGACCTGCCTGACTTCATCTCCATCCACGTGCACTGCAAGCCTGCCGACATGGTTGATCTACTCTCTGATCTCTTTCATCGATTCGATCGACTCATCCAACTTCACAAGGTCATTAAAAAGCTTTCTTCGCTATAAATACAGTTCATGGGTAATCCATTGCATGCGACTATGCAAACCCTGCTGTTGCTTGAGGTGTACAAAGTGCTGGCCCTCATGGACTCGTACCTGGTGGTGGGCGGAGTGCCGAGCAACAAGGCCGACCACTGCGAGAGCGTCCTCAACCTCGCACTCGGCATGGTCTTCGAGGCACGCCAAGTCATCGTTCCCGAACTCGATCTGCCGCTCCGGGTATTCATCTCTCTCTCTCTCTCTCTCTTTTCTTTCGCTCTTCTCTTTCTTCCTTCTCTTTCTCTCTCTCCTTCTTCCCCTTTCTTTTTCTTTCTCTGCTTTCTCTCCATTTCTTCTCTCTCCACCAATGTTTAGCTTCGCATTGGCATCGCCGGAGGCCCAGTCATCGCCGGTGTTGTCAGCCAAAAGAAGCCGAGGTTAATATTACATAATTCAGTTGTCTGAACAGTTTAATAGTAATTAATATTATCTAAATCAGTTGTCTGAACAGTTTAATGTTAAATGTTCTAAAGATATTGCGTGCTCGGTGAGACAGTGATGACCGCGAAGATCATCAATGCCCACTGCGACTCTGGCAAGATTCTCGTCGCCAACAATGTCCGGACGTTAGTGTTGCTGCTTTCTAATACTACTTCTTGTTTCTGCAACTAAGGACCTTTGGAAGGGGCAGTGTTTCTTTGATATGAAACGATATTTAATTTGAGAAACGGAACAAAGTCGCTGCGGAGCGTGTTCGTCTTCTCTTCCAAGGGATATATTGACACGGGCGCGCATAAGACTCTCACCCACTTTCTTGAACGCAATGAGAAACTCTCCGTCTGGGACATAGTCAAGCGTGGAAAGGGTATATGCTGTCAAAATTGTTTATATTGTTTATTATCATTAAGTCATATTTATTAGTCAAAAACATTGTTGCTACAGAAGCTGACCAGTCGATCGACGGTTACAAGGAGCTGCACTCTCAGGAAGGGGCAGCGAGGTGGGAGATGGTCAAGCAGGATGTCGCCAAGCAGCAACAGGCAATCAATCTCTTCTCTCTCTCTCTGCTCCCTCCCTCCACCTCTGCGTCTTTTCTCTCTCTCTCTATCTCTCTCTCTGTCTCTCTCTCTCGTGTTCTCTCTCTCTGTCTCTCTCTCTCTCTCTCTCTTTCTCCTATCAGGTGGTGGATGCGCTTCGTTCCGGTCCCTCGTCAACTGCGCGTGCAATCAACCGACTTCTATCCATCAAACGTGCCTGGCGTTTCCGTTCGAATCGCTCGGCGGACTCGGGGATCTCAGTGGGAAGCCGGCGGAGCGAGCCGGAGTCCGCTGTTTGCTCTCTCCAATGACCATTTTAATGTGAAAACGCAGCTATATGTAGTGTAATTATTGCACCTTTTTAAGTTGTAAACATACCATGAAATATGAAAAGACGGGTGTGTTACCAGCTTATGTATTATTTATTTGTTGAAATCGGAGAACTCGCTGTTTTATGTAACTATTACATACATACATTTCCCTGGTTCTAGATAAAATCTCATTCGTACCTAAGAATTCCACTGCGTAATACAATACGTTACTCCAGTTCGATTCGGTATAAAATGTTCTTTGCGAAGAATCTGCCATGCGAATTGTCGAAGACGAATTCATAGGAGTCGTCATCGGAGCAGAGGAGAGAGTCGTGTTCTGGGCAGCACTCAGTGGAGATGCGGAAGCGGGGCCAGACCAATCGGCTGCCCCTCTCGATGTGGAAGTCCACGTCTCCCGACGACACTCTCCACAACCATCGGATGCGGCGGCCCTTCTGGCCAGCCACCACGATACGGCGGGAGGAACGGGCTGGCACCGACAACTGAACCAGGCCAGAGATATCATCAGTACATCCTCTTTCCTTCCGCTTCCAATCTTCTCGAGAAGCGAAATGGATTCCTTACCGTTTGCATCTGAGCAGCGTTGTCAAATTCGCTCGGCTGGTATCTAAACACAACTTGAATTAGAGACATAGAATAGAACGATGGCGAAAGAAGTGAGAAGAAGTGCAAGCATAAAAAAGAAAGCGGATAAAATAACATGAGAGAGTCAGGGACGAGTCCTCCTGGTCGGACTAGCCCACCATATGTGCGGTCCTCTAGAAGCTTCAACAGCTTCTCGTCTCCCAGCTTTAAAATAGTGTCTATGTATGCATTTCAGTTTTTTTTCGTCAATTCGTCATGATACAAAAAGGAAGGAAGTGAATGGTTGCTGACAACTTCTCGGAGTTGTTGTTTTTGCTGTTTTGGGGAAGAAGTGGAAGAGATGAAACGGATCTTGACTCGAGTTTCTTCTGCGAGAACAGAGGAGAGCATTGCGTACGCGGCGTTCATGAGCAGCGGCGCGTTCATCACCACAATGCTCTTGCCCAGGTCGGGGAACAGGCGCTGCACCAGTAGTCACTCTATTCTATTCTACCCTTTATCAGTTGCACTTTCTTTCTCACCTGAAGCAGAGTCAACGCATTCATGTAGATCTTCAGTGCGGGAGCATAGAGCAGTTCAGTACTCAGACCATCCAAGTCGATTATCAACTTCAAGCCACTCTTCCTACCAGAACGTCTTTCTTGGTGTCTGTAATGGGAAGCCTTTTTTGCAATGCGACCGAGTGGGGAGAAAGAGAGGAATGAGAGAGAGAGAGAGCCTGTAAGAGAGCGAGAGAGAGAGAGAGAGAGAATGAGTAGAGAGATTATCTACTTTGAGAAAGAGAAGGTAGGAGTAGGGAGAGACAGAGAGAATATAGAGAGACAAAGAGGAAGAAAGAGACGGAGAAAGACGGAGCATCTAAAGGACGAGGTAAAAGTGAAAGAGAGCAACAACACTTGAAATGATTCATTTTGTATTTTAAAAACTTGCTGTGTATTCTGAGCGGTATTTACCGAACAAGTGCGTGAACAGCATCAGCTTCAGCAATTGTGAACTGGAAGAGCTCAGCGACGGCGCCCGCCCGCATCAGGGAGCGTGGGTGGATTCGACCGGCGGCCTGCACGTACACCACGTCCCCCTCTCCGTCCACTCCCAGCACTCCTCCTGAGGCTTATGGGATAGGGGAAGAAGGCACTATTGTTGGCATTTCGAGTCAATCTTATGACAAGTAGATATAAAAAATGAAATCATTTGAGGAAATAAACTAATACATTGGAAAGTAAAAAAGACGAGCTCTAACCTGGATAATAGTCAGCGAACTGGTTGATTGTTCTCACGAAGTTGTTGACGTCTTCAGCTGAAGACATGGATGGTGAGGGCCGACGAATAAGGCGGAGAGTCTCGAGGGCGAAAGTGAAGCGGCTCGCAGTCTCTTCTGGCACATTCCAACTCTTTTTCTTCTCCCGCACCTACCCACTCAGGCTCCTCCCAGACACCGCCAAATCACGAACCGACATCGTAGTTGTTTCCGATGAGCCATCGAAGAAGAACGAAGGGAGTGTCTTGATGGGGTTGCTCGGCCAGGAGACCAGCCACGGCCTCGCGCATCTCGTAGATCTTCTTCTGCTGTTCGGGAGTCAGGTCGGGAGGGAGGAGGAAGCAGCTCGAGGAATCTATCAACATCTGTAGAAGAGACATTGAATCTTCTATTAAAATCATCGAGATGGTATTATTTAGGGAAAGGGAAGTTGTGCGAATACGAGTAATGATAGGAGTGCTCGAAAAGAAGAGAGAGAAGAAGACGGAAGAGCTACGTGAGATCTTCCTTCATCAAGGAAAGGGCAAAGAGATAAATGATAAAAGTCAAGAGGGCAACACGGCCGAGTCAAAGAATCGAGAGTAGAGAGGCAAACTGGAAAATGAATCAGTGATTGAGTGAACACCATGTACGGCGAATCATCTAAGAGCAAGAGGTCAAGAGAGGGAAAGAAACAGAGAGGGAAAGTTAGAGAAGGATCAACGAGAAATAGGAAGAGACAGAGAAAGGCAAGGAAAGTGAATGAGTAGGCGAAAGTAAAAGCTGTGAAGCATGTGGTCGAATGAAAGGAATAAAATAGTGAGAGAGACAGCGAGAAAAAGGAGAAGATACGAAGCGATGTTGGAACAAAGGAAAGGGTCAGTAGAACTCGCAGAGAGATTGCTTAGAGACCGAGTAAAAGTCGACGGTGAAGGAGGATAGTTTCATCGCCCGAAAGGGCTTACTTCCCAAGCCTTTGAGATTGGAACATTCTTAAGCCCCTAGCCTTTGTGACCCGAGTGCTCTCTGCCGAAGAAGACAGTGGCTGACGCTACATTCTAATTGAACCTTCTATCCACACCATGCACAACACATGCGTTGACATGACAAACGGAAGTCATTGCGGGGACAGCCGTCAATGTTTTGTTATTCTCACTGATTATTCTTGGAAATACTCGTTTCTCCCCTTTTAAATCTTATCTCTTCTCTCTCTCTCTCTCCCTCTCTCTCTCTCTTTATCTCTCTCACTCTCTCTCTCTCTCTCTCTCTTTATCTCTCTCACTCTCTCTCTCTCTCTCTTTATCTCTCTCACTCTCTCTCTCTCTCTCTTTATCTCTCTCACTCTCTCTCTCTCTCTCTCTCTCTCTCTCTCTCTCTTTATCTCTCTCACTCTCTCTCTCTCTCTCTCTCGCACCACTATGTCACATGCATTAGTTTGATTGGCGTGTGATTAGTAGTCGTTTTCGCCAGTCTTGGCTTAACTGTTGACATCTCCTTCTAATCCAGTGATGTTCAGTGAGCTTGCCTAAGAGATTCTCCTGAGAGATCATTTTCTTCAGATACTTTCTCCAGTATTTTCTGAGTGCCCTCGGCAAATTGCTGCCTCATCTTTGCTCCCTTTCTGACTTCTCCATTCCGTCTCCTCATCCTATCTCTCCATCCTGTCTCCCCTTGTCTCTCCCCATCTCTCTCTACCACCCCTCTCTCCCAATCTCTCTCCCTTAGGCCATATTGGGTGAAGTATTGCCTAGGTGCCGCCAGCCTTGCCTGAGAGCCGCTTAGGGCCGCGTCAACTCATTGTCATGCTGAGAGTCGAAATAGCTAAGTGAGAGAGACGGAGAAAGAGAGTAACAAACACCCCTCCTCTCCATGTATTTCCTCTAGTTCCTCACTCTCTCTTTCTTTGTCATCTACACTGCTTCTACCATTATCTCATTCTCTCTCTCTCTCTCTCTCTCTCTCTCTCTCTATCCTTCTCCTTTCCACACCTCACGTGAAAGGAATCAGTAGCTGTGCTTGCTTGAATGTTGATCACACAGAAATGGATGGAGACAGTCACAACGAGACAGAAAAAGAGAGTCCACCTCAGCCTCCCCAACCCGCCTCCTCTTCTTTTTTTTTCCTTTTTTGCTTCTCTGCTAGATGCCATTCATTCTCTGCACTCCCTCCCTCTCTGACTCTCTGCTCTCTCTCTATCCCTCTCTGACTTTTTACTAACTCTGTCTCTCTGCTCCCTCTTCCCTCTCTCTTCCCTCGTCTTCCTCCAATCGTCCCCCGCTCAATTCGCTTCGAAATGTTTACTTCTATCTCCGCAGCAGAAAAGACGGCCGCGATTCGCACCGGCCCCTTCCTTATCTGACCCGTCTGAACCTCTCCTTCATTCCTTTCTTTATTTTCCTCACTGCTTTCCAATTCTTATTTTTGCTGATCCGCTCCAGTATTATAAATATTGCCAGTGTTACGATGAGAAGTGATCCAGTCAACATCTGGATCACATCATTGCGCGAAACAAAGCTTTTTCCTTTATTCAAATATCAAGATCCTGCAAACTCCATTTAGAGAAGATCCAAATCTCTCCTCCTTCTCTTGCCATGCCGAACTGCCCGCGCTGCGAGAAACCCGTCTACTTCGGTGCGTGTCAAAAGAGAAAAAAATGGCTGTTCTGTGATGCATTTGGATAGATTTTTTGATATGGCATGGAGAGAACTCTAAAACCTAAAGACAGGTTAATTGGGCCGATGATAGTTGGTTCTTTTTCGAACGAGTTCAAATGAACAAATAATTTAGTGGAATATAGAATGTTGAGAAATGACCAAAGAAAGATTAAAACGAGAGATATAGGCAAAATATAAAGGGACGAACTGAAAAGAGTGAGAGAGATGGAGAGAGAACGAGAGCGCGCGAGAGAGCAAGAGCGAGAGCGAGAGTGGGATAGAGAGAGAGAAGAAGGGAGAGAGAGAAAGACGAGAGAGCGAGAGAGCAAGAGAGAGAACGGGAGAGAGAGAGAGAGAGAGAAGAAAGGGAGAGAGAGAGAGAGAGAACGACGGTGAGAGCGGTGGGAGATGTTTAGGAGAGCGAGTGTCTTCGATTGGTTTCGACTGGCATCGCCCATGTCTGCGTTGCGAGAACGAGGAATGCAAGCGGCCGCTCGCTGCCGGAAGCCACTCTGAGGTACCAAATGAGATACTATTCGTAGATGTATGATTCTCTAGTGATAGTCAGAACTTATTTCTATGCATGCCCACTTCAAACTTTGGAAAGAATAAGTTGCGTTCATATTCTATTTTAACAATTCTAACACATTTTAGCGCAGCGGAAAGCCGTACTGCAATCGTTGCTATGGGGCACTCTTCGGTCCGCGCGGTTACGGTCACGGCGGGGTATGGTACATATGCATTTCTTTACAGCTTTATTCAATCGAAGTCGTTGAAACCAATTTTTTTACATTATGAATTGGCAACCAGTGTACAATGTCTAATTGTTAGCAATAAATGTTTATCTATGAATATACATATATATGTATGTAGTAGTGACTATTAATATTTGAATGGTTTCCTTCAATTCCTTCTGGAGGTGGAATCACACGTCTTCCAAGGGACCGATCGTCAAATGCAAACATGACGAGCATGTCCCCGCCCGACTCGTTGTCCACTACACAGAAGCATAGACGATCTCGACCAACTACTTAGTACATATTTTGTCGTGTCTATGTTCATATACATATACACTTGCGATTGAAAGATTTCTGTATGGTTCAGTGCATCTCATCTCCCATGGTAGATGGCTTGCTAATAATTCCAGACAATACCACCTCAGCGGTTTAATGTAGGTCTTGTGTTTTTTACTGTGGCTATATTATAGATGTAGTTATAGATATCGCGATCAAATATGTATCGTCAGGAATTCGTATATTTTACATAACTGCCTATCTTAGTATATTTAAGTTTTATGGTGATAAAGTTATTCAGTCAAATGATATCTATCTTTCTCTTCTTCTCTTACTCACTTTTCCCTGACTCTGCCTATCTCACTCTCTCTCTCTCTCTCTCTCTCTCTCTCTCTCTCTTTCTCTCTTTCTCTCTCACACACACCTTTGCATGTTTCATTATTAGGTAGAAACATTCTGTCTTTTCATGCACATAATATGTAAAATTTTCGGTGAATGGTAATCAAATTTGCAACACGATTATGAAAGTGAGCCTCGTTCTGCGGTCATTTCATACGGAGTCCCCGGTGCGGAATGGTGGATCGCGTGGAGGAGTGGCTGGCTCGGTCAGCCGTAGACTGCCAGAAGTCAACGACCTCACCGATTGAATCGGTTCCCCCCTCCCGCCATCTCCGTCGTCGTATCTCAGTCCGCGTGGATGTTGAGCAGAACGGGGAGACGCCGTCAGACACGCCGGCCACTCGCTCGCAACTCGTCGCTGTTTCTGCACCGCGAGCACCGCAGGGTGACAATCCAGAGTACGCATTATTCCATTCATCTTAAAAAAAATACTGTGGCTTCAGCCGTTAAGCCCCAGAAAGCATGAATGCAGATAGTTGACTATATTGAATTCCACTGAAGGGATCAGCCTCGCTTGGACCCGCGAGTGTGGAGGAGAGTGGGTTGGAGCGAGATCTGCACGACGACTGAGAATGTCAAGGTTTCCTATCTTTTAGTCTCTCGGTTTTAATGTTAATTGAGTGCGATTGTAGTCATCATTGGCCAAGTATTTCACACTGGTAACCAGGAACTTTGGAGGTTCCTGAAACAAGGACGACGCATACCATGAGCACGCCACAGACGCAGGCTACTGCGAGGTTGTTTATTCACCTCTCGCTCGCCCTACCTTCTATCTTCCCTCATTTTTGTCATGTTCAATATCTGTAAAGCATGCGTTTAGCGCGAGAAGTGAAGCGCCAGCCACTGCTGTTTCGGCGTCCTCTAGCGACTCTCTGCTGTCCGTCTCATCTGGTGAGAAATCCACCACTTTCTTCATTGTAATTGATGACAAACATAGTTTTAAGTTTATTAATATTTTTATTAGTTTCCAAAAGATCTCGACCCTCAGACTCGCTGACTAATGCCTTCTCCAAGTCGACTCTCTCTGTCCTGACGAGTGCTCGTTCCATCTCCTCAGGAATGCCCATCAACGTCAGTTTGTTGACTTCTTTCTGAAAATATCTTTTCGGAACGAATCTGAATGTTAGGAGGACGAGATGAATTCGGTGGTGGAAGTGTCTAGTTCAATTGCGATTCCGACATTCGAAGAGATGCTGTATGATGATCCGCCATCGGTTTCTCCAGAAGACGGCTTCGTCTCTCAGCCCACTCCTCACTCAGGGTATTCTCTTTCCTTCCATCTTGCAACTTTGCTATGGAAGACTCCTAATGTTTTCTGGAAATATTGAGAAGAAAGGAATGCAGTTGGTTCCTTCTCCAATTCCTTCATGCGGATGAATAAGCTCTTTTCAAATGCAGAAATTACGTACATATGTATATTGTGAAAAAAAAAGTTTAATGGCTCTAGAATCGTGCCAGACGATAAGAAAGTGGCAAGAGAGAGCGATTCCAAAAGAACATCATTGTCATTTCCGTTGATGTCAAGGGATGAAATAGAACAGGAAGAGAGAAAGTGAGAGATGAGAGAATATATAAAGAGAGAGAGGATAAGATTCTGAGTCGTCATTCACCCCCGTTGCAGCCCTCCGATGGTTGTGAATGGCGCTGTGGTGGAGGCAGTCTCCTGGTGTCTCCTCGCCCTCTTCGCTCTCTTCCTCCTTCTCTACCGCTCCGCTCTTCCTTTGCATCTCTGTGGAGCATGCCATTAAAGGATGCTCCATACAATTCTTGTCTGCTTCTCTAGTTCTCTGCTCCCTCTCAGATAACCTTTCTCTTCTCTATTTTATTCCTCGACTATTCCTTTCATCATGACTACCCATGCCTGACTCATCTTCCACGAATGGTTGATGCTGGATTGATATGAGATTCCCCTGAAGAGTTTCTATGAGTGAGATGCCATAGCGAAAAGACGTCCCTCATCATCCATTTCTCAATTATCCTTTGATCTCGCCACTCTTCCCCTTGCGAATAAAAGTGTTGATTATTTCGACGATTATCTAGATGGCGAATCAGGGCTGTTACTTGTAGACTTGGCAGATGCCTCTATCTGATAGACTTGACCTGAAAACCAATATTTTTTAAACGAACAGAGGCAAGGTGTATTTCCGCTTCTTGACCATGCAATGCCAGTGACTAGGCCGATTCGGTCACTATTCTCTCCTACGAAGCACAAGCGACCAACATCCTGTTTTTCCCTACAGCCGTCTTTCTCCCTCTTTCTCTCCTTTCTTTCTTTTTCCTTCTTTATTTCTCCCTCTCTTCCTCACTTCTACATACATCCATTTTGTTACGTTATCTAGGCTTGCTATTCTCACTCCTCTTATCCTCCTTCTCTCTCTCTCTCTCTCTCTCTTTCTCTCTCTCTCTCCTCTCTCTCTCTGTCTCCCTCGGCTGCACTTTCCCTGTAGATTGTGCATGTCTTAGTTCTTCTCGCGTGTATGGTTGGCGCTTCTCTGTGGGAATGATTTCCCCATTGATTGCTCTGATTCCATCCCTGATTCATTTGGCCCTTTCCTTTCCCTTTCCGATGAGGCATCTTCCTTTTCGCCCTTTTTCATCTTCTTTCTTGAACGCTCATTCTATTTCGCATTATCAGCTGCCACCAGCCTCCGAGAAGTTGGCAATGCTGATAAGGTTGCAGGCACCCTCCCACGCGAGAAAACATGCTGAATGGAGAGAGAGAGAGAGAGAGAGAGAGAGAGAGAGAGAGAGAGAGAGATAGGGTCATAAGAGTGAAATGGAAAAGTGAGGAATAAGAGGATTGAGACGAAGAAAGATTGCGGTATGTAGAGAGAAGGTGCGAAAGTAGGTGGCTGCTGTATTGAAGGGATGCGTGTTCATGACTCCGTCTCCCCCTCCGCAACTTTCTCTCTCGTTCTTCTTCTTTTCGGTTACTTCTCAACATCTCTGCTACTATTTCTCGACTCTTCTCTCTCATCACTGTGCTACTCCCATGCAATGTCCTTCAATTCGCCCATTTTACCATCTTATATCCTTGCTCTTTATTTTACCTCTTTCCGCCTAGCCACGGTCTCCCTCGTTCGCTCTCTTCCCGCCTCTCTGTTGTGCTGTATAATTTGGCATCCGCAGTTCTCACTTCTCGCCATGTCCTTGCGTCTCACAGTAATCCTCTATTAATTTCCATTTTCGAGTGCATGTGTGTCGGTATACTTGTCATCTCATGAACGCGTCGTAGAAGAGAGAGAGAGAGCGAGAGAGAGAGAGAGAGAGAGAGAATAAACTGTTAGGTAAGGGAGAGAGAGAACGATAGAGAGAAATAGAGAGAGAAAAAGAGAGAATAAAGAGTTAGGTGAGAGAGTGAGAGAGAGAGAGAGAGAGAGAAAGAGAGGAAGATGCGAGGCTAAAAAATGAAGAAAAATTGATGAGTCACTCAACTTCTTCCCTATACACATTCCAAACATTTTGTACAGGTGCAAATGTTCTATGAGAAGGGGGAAGCAGAATAAGAACATCGGAGAAGACGGGATTATGTGTGATGACCGTGCTTGAGAACAATAAAAAAGCCCGGCACGATTCTTCGTGAAAAGAGAACATTGCCACCACGCTTGAGAAGAGATAATTCCTAGATACGAGATAGTAAGCAGAGAAAGAGAAACAAATGCAAATCTGAAACACATTTATTTATGAGACCTTCTTCAGTTCCTGGAACAAATTCAACTACGATTGGACAAAAATCCCCAAAATAGTTTGAGGGGTAGTTAATACCGTCAAATATCTTACTTATTTACTGTAAATTGTTATCGCTGTTAGAGTATTTAATTTAAAATTAAATTTCGATTGATTGGTTTCCATTCAACAGAATATGTCAGAAGTTAAAGGTTGTGAAATATAGTTTTGTATGGCGCTATTGCTCATTTGCCGCTGGCTTGCTCTGTGTTTAATTAAAAATGCTTTGTTCTTCTCGTTGTTGCTCGTCTTCTCCCAGCCGAAACTGATGTGGCAGGCCAGCCTATTGTGCCCGTGTTTGATTCATCATCGTGTTATCGTTGTGTTCCTTTTCAACATTGAATGCTTGTCTGCGTATTTGCTTTTAGTTGCTTATTCCTAGACTTGAAAAGTCAAGGTTACCATTCGCGGTTTCGTATTTCTCGTGTAAATTGTTCGCTGTTACCAATTAATACGTAATTAACCTTTTTAGCGAAATTCCGTAGAGAGTAGTAGAAGATGGAGGATGGGGAGACGAAGGAGAAGAGCAATCCGAAGAAGGCGCACAATCGATACGACAAGGACTTCTTGAAAGAGATCTTCACTCGCTGGGTCAACGTCCAATTGTCGAAGGCGGGCACAAATGTTGACGACCTCGTCAGTACTGTTTCTCGCGCACTTTGGCGCTATCCTACTTGGGGGGCCAAAGATTTTCTGTCATTCGCACCCAAACTTCAAATGGCCCAAAACCCCTCTGTGCACGATTTGGGCTCGAATAGCAAAGGTCTTTTTTCACATCTACTGCCGCTTGAATGTTCTCTTTCAGTTTTTTTTTTTTTGGAATTGCTGACAGTGTTGAAAAATGTGGTTGTTTGAATACTGTTCTTTGCAGTATACCGACCTCTCCAATGGTATTAAGCTGATTCAACTAGTCGAAGTTCTTGCTCACAAGAACCTTGGCAAGTTCAACAAGAAGATCAGTTTCCGCTCGCATGAGATGGAGAATGTTTCCATCGCTCTGCGGTTCCTGCAAGAGGACGAAGGACTTAAACTCATCAACATCGGTTTGCCTCTTCTCTTTTTAGCACCCATGTTAACGTTCCATTTCGTGCATACTGTCCTGGTAGACAAATATGCATTGACAACGAAGCCAGTGCAGTGAGAGTTTGGTTGGAAGACAACAGAGAACGAGAGGGAATGAAAGAAGGAAAGTAGTAGAAAGAAAGCACTTCGGAACCGAGTGTGCGCGAAGGAGGTGATTCTTAGAGCATTTGACCACAGGTCAATAATGCGCGTTGCGTACTTAGTGAACTCTTCGGGAAGGGTTGGAGGTAGAGAGAGAGAGAGAGAGAGAGGAGTTGAGGGGATTGTTGTTGAAGAGGGAATAAAGCAGGGAAGGGCGGAACGGCGAGGGGAGAGACTACGCGCGCACAGTCCGCGTAATCTGCGTCCTGTTGACATTTCGCTCCCGGCAGCAGTCTGTATCTTTTCCCTCTCCAACACCTCCATTCTTTCTCATTCTCTCTTCTTTCTCTACTTCCTCTTTGAACAATCAGCTGGACTCGTTCTTCCAAGCGCATTGCCGTCTGCACATTCTTTCGACTGTTTCCATGTTTCTTGTCTTCATGCATGATACACATAGTCTTTCTTTAGTAACTGTTTTGTTCTGAGCTCAACTTATAGTGAATAAAAGCTTGATATACATCCGAAACTTGAGTGTGTATCTTTTGTTATTCGTTTCGTGTTGGCTTCAGACAGCTCTGCAATTGTTGACCAGAACGACAAACTCATCCTCGGTCTTATCTGGACACTCATCGTCCACTACCAGATCAGTCGCATGCGACATCACGACCTGGTTCGTCCATGGCTAACTAGAGATTTTTCATTTTTTAAATCTCCAGATATTTGTGGGAGAGGCTGAATTTTTTTTCCTATCGAGCTCGTTTTGCGGTTTCCTATATATTTAGCTAACAAAACGAGAAGTAAATGCTTTTGAGGATTATGATTCCGGAGACACGCAGAAACAGAAGTCTCCTGAGAAGGAGACTGGCTCTCCGAAGCAGCGTCTTCTCGCGTGGATTCGCGCCAAGCTGCCATCAGACGTCCCTGTCACGAACTTTACTTCTGACTGGAACGATGGATTCGCACTTGCGGCATTGGTAAGGCTCCTGGAAATTTTTGTTGTTTTTGCATATTTTCAAAGATAAAATAATGTTGTCAAATAATTTTGAAAATGCATTTTATTCATTAATGCGATTGCATTTTATTGGGTTATGCAGGTTAACGCCCTGCTCGGGGAAGAGAGCGACCTTTCCAACTGGCGAGAGTGGTCACCCGATGAGGCTCTCTCGAATACGCAGGCTGCCATGAACACCGCCCGCGACTTGCTGGGCATCCATCAGGTTATAATTGTTTTAATTTTTCTATTCACTATTTTAGGTGGTTCTTGACACACACACAATTGCAGCTCCTAACGCCGGAGGAGATGATCAATCCGGACATTGACGAGAAGAGTGTCATGACTTATCTCTCTCAATTCCCACACGCCAAGAAGCCATCAGTCAAGGTAGCTTCTTAAATTGACAGCATACTTCACAGACTATAAAGGAGTCTTAAGGAGAGACATAACTTCTGCTCAGTGAGTGAATAAAAAGTGAGTAATGTTGAGGGGAGAATCGTCGATCTCCCAGCCAAGGCCTACGCTGGAGTGGAAGTTTCTTTTCAAGTCGTTGTTTCTGATGAGGAGCGGATTCCAAAAGTTCGAGTGTGCATTTTTTTTAAATGTATTTCTGTATCTGAAATGAATAATGCTTACAAGCAATATTTCATCGAAAAAATTTTAATCCAGTGGTTTCTTATTTTTCAGTTGTCCGTGGTGGGAGATCAGTCAGGTGACGTTCCATTCGAAATGACGCAGGCATCTGCCAAGACGCATCTCGTTCGATTCACTCCGCATTCCGCGCCGGACAATCTGCAGGTATTTCCTGCTCCATGCGCTGATTAGGCATTAAAGTGTGAGTAATCTATCCGTTTCTTGCAGGTTCGCCTTCTCTCGATTGGCCAGAATGGAGGGAGCATGAAGGAAGAGGCTGCGGCTGTGCTGAGAGTGCGTCTGCCTCCTTCTCTCGACGCTCTCCAGCAACCGCATGCACACTCCGATTGCAAAATCAAGGTATTCATAATTGGTTGAATAGAAAGCTAGTTCCGTTCTCTATTCCAGGTGAGCAACGTTGACCTGAATGAGGGCGTTGTGAGCGCCGTGGTCAAGGCTCCTTCTGGCAAAGAGTCCGAGCTTACGCTCCAAGGTCCACTATTTCTATATATTCTTGATTTTTTTTACCGAAAATTTTTCGGTATCTTCTTCCGGATCCAGTTTTCTATGATTTGTTTTAAGCTTACGAAGCGGATGATTCGACTGTGCTTGTTGCCGATTGGAAGCCTACCGAGAAAGGCAACCACGAGGTTCATGTCCTCCAGGAGGATCACGATGTCATCGGAAGTCCCTTCTCTCTTCATGTCCAGCCAAAGAGTAAGCTGTTTGAAAAGTGAGGGAAATACGGAGAAGACAGAGAGAGGAAGTGGCTGCATGATATACGTGAATAGTTGAGATACCACTGGAGGGAAGGCAGTAGAGCATTCTTGTCATCTGAGTGCTTTGATTTTTACTTTCCGTTGTTGCGTTCAGAAGTATTATTTAATTGCAGAGACAACGGGTCTTCGGGTGTGGGGTCGCGGCCTGGCGTCGTCTGGAATCGTGGCTGGCGAGGCGGTGGCAGTTATCGTTGATTCTACCCACGACGATGTCTTGCTGGATCTGGACGGGGACAGGATTGGAGTCACTATCACAGATGGTCCTGCTCTATTCTGATTATTCAATTATTACTTCAATACACATGCTTTAAGGAATGAAAGTTCTCTATTACAAGGCTATTCGATTTGCAGAGGATGGCGTGGCCCTGCCAGCATCTCTCCATGACTTCTCTCCCCGCCACATTGCCTTCGAATACCAGCCAGAGAAGGCCGGGAAGTACAGAGTCGACGTCCTTTCGGATGACTCCCCGATTGCCGCCAGCCCCTACCATGTTAGTCACCATTTCATCTACCAGTATTTCCCATTTAATTTTTCCTCGATTGCAGGTGACCGTAGCACCTTCCTGCGACTCAGTGGTGCGTGCCTTTGGTCCGGGTCTGGATGGAGGCATCGCTGGCCAGCCGGCTGTTTTCTATCTCGAGAGTTTTGGAGAGAATGAGCGCGTTGGTTAGTCACTGGCTCAGTCAAGAGAAGCACAAAGTGTGCTCTAGAACTAACAGTTGCGTTGGACTTTGGCAACTAAATGCTTGGTGTGAATTGCAGCATTTGCTGTCCAAGGCCCAAGCAAGACCGAGATTGTCTGCGAGAATCGCAACGATGGCTCCGCTCTTGTGCAGTACACGGTAGCTCTCCTTCTCTTCTCTCTCCCCCTTTCTATTTCTCTCTCTCTCTCTTTCTCTCTCTCTCTCTCTCTCTCTCTCTTTCTATATATATATATATATATATATATATATATATATATATATATATCACTACAATTTATACCGTGCTCACTTCTTTGCATGCAAAGTTCTACTTTCAGCCCCCAACACCTGGCATCTACTCCATCTCGATCCTTTCCAATAATCATCATATCAAGAACTCGCCATTCGTGGTTGTCGTCGATCCCGCAGATGAAAATCCCCAGTCAGTCTTAAAGAGCGAAGAGTATTTCTTTGATCGTATTTGTGAAGGAGTTGGATGTGGTTTAGGGCAAGCTCTGTCCAAGTTGTTGGCCTTGAGGGCAAGGTTGGAAGAGTCGGCCGTCCACTTCACTTTGGAGTCGAGTGCAGGAAGACTGGTCAGGAATTGGATTTCACCCCCGTCGAATCAAGTAATGCGTTGAGTGTTCAGATGGCTCGTCTAGCAGCCCGTCTGTGTCCGTCGTGGACTACGACATGCTTCCAGTGGAGACCACTGTGGTGCAATCCGTGGATGATACTCAGGTACGCCATCACTATCTTGTCGGATATTATTGAGGTTCACCGAACATGAAAGAGGTCTTCTTAAGTAACACATTTTATTAATTATTCGTTTGTCTTCATTATTATGACCACAAGTGCTGTTTCTATCCCTTCTTTTAAGGATCTTCATCACTTTGACTGTTCTTTCCTTCCAACTCACATCGGAAAGCATGCAGTTAACGTGACTCTCCGAGGCGCCCCTGTCCAAGGATCTCCTTTCCTGGTTTCATTTATTATCTAGCTTGAACTAGAGCCGAATAAATGAGGAGTTAGCTTGGCATAGTTGAAGAGACGGTTGCTTGTAGGTGAACGTGCTGGAGCCTGTGGACATCAGTCGCATCGCAGTGTCCGGCCCTGCCGTGGAAGAGCCAATCATCGCCACGCAACAAACTCATCTGGTTGTCGACCCGGCTGATGCTGGCGAAGGACTTCTCATTGTGCGTGGAGCTCCTTTTTTTGCTTTCTGAGCGATCGATGATTTCTACCCTTTACTTTTGCCTTACAGGCCGAATTGAGATACGAGAATGGTGATTTGGTGGAGACGGATGTGATCGGCAAGTCAGATGGCACCTACTCGGTTTCTCTGACTCCTCTTCACCCTGGCAAGCATACGGTAGATGCGTATTCTCTTTCCATTCGAGAAGAATTAGAATTGCTATCTATTCTCCTCTCCTTTCTTTCCCTGATTTCAGCTCTCGCTTCTTTATTCGGGAGAAGAGCTCCTGGCGAAGGATCTGAGTGTCAAGCCGAAGCTGGACACTTCCGCCATCGTTGTTCATGGCCTCGATCGAGGTATCTGTTTCTTATAGTTTAATTTGTCTTCTTTTCTCATCACTGGTTCGGTTTATATTTATACAACGCTGAAAACTGGCTGCAGGAATGCAATGATACCTTATTTGCGCCTGCCCACTATTTTTTTTTCCAACAAAAAATATCCCATTTTAAAGCTTTACATTTGTTTCCCTTTTGCCTCCCTCTATTTCTATTATTCATCCCCGAATGGTGTGTCTGGATGGAATAAGTGGTGTGTTGGTGCAGAGAGCGTGTTGCTGGCCGATGAATTGGAAGTGAAAGTGGACGTGTCGGGCCTTCCGAAGGATCAACTGGCCTCCCTCTCCTCCCGCCCTCAACTCCTCTCGCGGGCCGTGGGAGAGAAGAAACAGCTGTGCTGGGTGGATATGGCCCCTGAGAATGTCCAGAATGGAGGCGCTCACTTGGCCGCCCCAGATACCCGTTTCCAAGCTCCTCTCGTGGCCGACAAACCCGGCAAGCTGGTTGCAGAGGTCGTTTCATTTCCCTGCTCCCTTCCTTTTCCTTTGTAGCCGTGTGGACTTCTGAGTTTCGCTTGGCTTCAATCATAATTTATCTTCGTTGCATTTCCCTTTTCTTATGATGATTGTGTATGTAAATAGAAGGAGAGGGACTGGCATTGCATTGAGGTGTGGCTGGAGGATCAGCTGGTCTTCACTCGCACTCTGAATGTGCGAGAGGGATGCGACGCTTCTCGCGTCGTTGCTCGCGGCGAAGGCCTCTCGCACGCCGTCGTCAAGGAGCCCTCTCGATTCTTCATTGACTCATCCGTTCGTTCTCTCAGAGCCTTTTTCCTTGCTTGACTGTGTGAGCTGTAGAAGGCCGGAGACGGAAGAGTGCACATCGAGTTGACGGGGCCGGCCGAGTGCCCTACTCGCATTGACCAGACGCGGGAAGGCTGCGCAGTCGAGTACGTCCCCTCTCAGCCCGGCAAGTACTCCCTCGCCATTCTCTACGGCGACAAGAAAGAACACATCCCTGGTTGGTCAACATGGTTTCCAATGTTTTCGTGGAATCTTCTTGTTCTACAGAAGGCAATAAGGGTGTCGCAAAGGCGTTTAACTTGGCCGCTTATTTCTTTAAATGGACAAGCTTTTTCCAGGCTCGCCATTCCTGTGCATAGCCGAGTACCCGGTGGACCCTTCGGTGATCCGCGTCACGGGTCTGGAGAATCCGAAGTGGCGTGTCGGCGAGTCCCGCAGCTTTGTCGTGGATGCGAGTGGCACCGCCGACAGACCAATCATCGCCCTGATCACAACTGCAGACGGAATCGAGGTTCCATTCTGTCATATCGGACTGCAATGAACCAAGAGGGAATGGTCATGAGTTTGATGAAGAATGCGTTTAGACAATGCAGCGACCGTCGCTTGTTCCTCGCAAGCACGACAAACAGATCTTCGATGGAAGCTTGACACCTCAGAACAAGCCTGGAGGCTCACTGCAGTTGCATCTCCTCTACGACGGAATCAATGCCGCGAACAGGTTCATCCGTCTTTCGGCCGACTTCTTCACCTACCCCCTCTTTCCATCTCAGCCCGTACTCGTTGTCCCTCCTGCCCGAGTCCTCCCCCGAGTGGGTCAACGTGGTGGGCGTGACTGGTGGCGTGGCTCCTTCCCAAGTGTCTGCCTCTCGTGATTCGATTCTTCTCGTCGACGCAACCGAAGCCGGTCGAATCTCTCGCTTCGACATTGACGTTACGGTATGTGTTTCTTCCAGTGAGCTGTGAGATTTGCATCATTCGTAGTATCCGAGATTAACCTTTTTAGGGACCGGATTTCCGTTCTCGCCGCTACGAACTTACAGAAACTGCAACCAAGGGCGTCTTCGAGCTTCGTTTCCGGTTTGTATTATATTATCCTTATAATTGTATGTAGGATGTTGGATGAATGGGCTACGATTACAGAACTGATTTGGCCGGCGAGTACATCGTGAACGTTCGGCCGAACGGTGAGAAATCAGCCGAGAAGCGGATTCGCGTCACGGCCATTGCCACGGGAAGGGCCGAGGATGTCAAGATTATCAGTGAGCAATTGGAAAGCGAGAAAGAGAAAGGAGAGACGTTGGTTGCAGGCCAGCCAGTCAGTAGCCTCTGGCTGCTGGGAGAAGAGCAGCGGATTGTCGTGGAGCGACTGATCGACGAACCCAATGCACGTCTCTCTCTCGTGGAAGGCAGCGGACTCGGTCTGGAGTACGCCATGGAGTCGAGGCAGCTGCACAATGGAAAGTGCGCCACACTTATTTTCCCCTCACTTCTTTTGTCTTTTTGCATGCATCAAAAAAGCGCTGTACAGGTTCGAGGACACAGTTCGCATCCGCGCACGAAAGGCTGGCCCTCACAACGTTCAACTCCTCTACGGAGGCGTTCCAATCCAGAAAGGACTCATTGCTTTCCAGGTTTGTTGACTGAGAAGTCAACGCATAAAGGCATGAAGTAATATATTCCAGACGGTCACTTGAAAGATTTGTGACAGTAATTGCCTACTTCATTAAAAGGTTGAAATACCTCAATCGAGTGCGAAAAGATTTTGTGGCGCATAGGAGGCTGTCATTTTGTGATGTCTGACCATGTGTGGCTGGGCCGGCTGACAACAACGACCTACTCGTGCTCTCTCTCTCTCTCTCTCTCCTCTCTATCTCTCTCTCTCTCTCTCCTCTCTATCTCTCGCTCTCTCTTTCACCCCTTTTTCACGCGCTCCTGATGTTTCAGGAGCTCGCAACAATGCACCCGAACTATTTCTCCCTCACCTCTCTTTTCATTGCGGCGGTCTCGCTTTTCGAGACTGCGAAATTGCACGGGAGTCTCGCTCCCTAACAACAAACACCCACACTCTTCGAATATGGCTGCTAAACAGAGTTTGCAGACTTTGCCTTCTCTCACCGCACCGCATTTCCCTTTTCTCTGCACTGCTTTCAATCGCTCTTATTTTTTTCATTTTCTTAAGTCGCTCAAGTTTATGTAGCCCCTCAGTCATAACAAAGTTGAAGAGTGCGCGACCTCGCCCGCCTTGATATCTACTTCTGTTCATTGCACATCTATGTTAGCATTCTATCCAATTATGTATTTAAAAAAATTCTTTATCGATGCCTAGAGCATGTTTTTTTGCCAACCATATTGTTTTTCCTTGTTAAAGATATGCGAATTTGCTAATTACTTTTATACTGAATATTTCGAGAAATAGATGCTTCGTCGCTTTATTTTTTCACGGTTCTTTTAGTTTTCCATGAAATTTTTTGACATCCATGAAATTTTTTGACAACTTATATAATTTTTGTATGCCAGAAAACTGAGAAGTATTGGTGTACGATTCCACTTAGCTTTTCATGCGGCTGCGGCTTTATTCGCTTTTTGTTTTATTATCGGATTAGGTATTCGCCGGCTAGTCTTTGGATGCCGTTTCTCGCGAGGTTGAGTCAACTATTTCATCCAATTGCTTCCATCTGCGATGAATGCGCATCTGCTGTTTGGTTCTCGCTTGCTTTCTTCCTCTGAAAGGCAGCAAAGAGAAGAATGGTTAAAGGAATACATGGGACTGAGCGTTCTCTCTTGTAGGGGTGCACGAAGGAAGAGCTCGCAGAGGAAGCAGCCAGGCAGCGCAGGGCCGTTGCTGGGAGCTCGAGCCGAGAGGAGGAGTTGGACATTGCAGAGAGGAGGTCTTGTTACTACTATTTCCCATTATTTACCCTTGTTTGTTTTGCACGCCCTAAAAATATGACACAGCCATTGTTAAAGTAGACTTCAGCGAACACAAAGATTAAAATTACTTGTTTGTGTTCAAAAAATCTCATCAAAAGCGCCTGTTATATTTGGCAGTATTAATGTTGCTCTACTTTTACAGGTACTACTTCCCAGAAGAGAACGACCCTTCCGCTGCCCTGAGAGAAGCAAACAACAATCAGCTCAACGCACGAAGATGTGTAAGCCAGGTTTCTTTGTTCAAGTTCTTCATATTGCGTGATCTATAATTTTTAATGTTTTTTTATCCGATATTGGATTATTGTTTTGTTTTCAGTCAATAAAATACCAGTGCTGCAAGCGCGAACGGGGTCATTCTTTCCTTATTATGTTTATGTTGGCTTGCAGAGTGAGTTAGGTAGAGGGTTGATATGGGAGGAGTTTAGTGCTACTTGGCTTGGGAAGGGGGAGTGATAAATGCTCGAGGAAGGAACAGACCTGGTCGCAATGGTGTCGCTTCTCAAGAATCAGTCGCTATTTTGACCCACACATGCTGCGGTCTTTCTATCTCCCTCGTCTCTCTCTTCTATTCTTCGCTATATTTTTCTAGTTTCTGTTACAGTCCGTTAATAAATTGTTGAGCATATAACGGGGTATTTTAATTTAGTGGTTATGAAATCGCCCTTTGAATGCTGTTCGAAAGTAGTTCTTTTTCAGGTCGAAGGTGACGACCAGTTCAAGGAACGTCTCTTCCCGTTCAACTTTGATCCTGCTGATATCCAACCAAGCAAGCTCAAGGTTGAGTGCAAAATTCTGAAATTATCCGCTTTCTTGATTTTTTTTATTTTGTAATGATCTTTGTCTTGCTTAGGCTGTTGTGACGACTCCATCTGAAATGGCGGACCACGCTCAGCTGATCGACAACGCAGATGGTAATATTTTTAGGACTGAAAGTGCTATTTGTTATTTATTGCAATTAAAATGGTTGTGTAGGACAATTATTTGTTCTTCAGGAACTGTGCTGGTGAAGTACCAACCCAAGCAGTCAGGCAACCACACTCTTCACATCTTCCACCAAGGCGTCGTTGTTCAGGTTTTTTTTAAATTTCATTGCGCTGAAATTGGGGTTTTTTTTCTATTTCTTTAAAATTAGCTATTTTGATGAGGTGAATGATTTGTTTATGCTGTTGAAGGGCACTCCGATCAGCTTTTACGTTGACCAGTTCCCTGATGGATACGCTACGATCTACGGGCCGGGCATGCAGGTAAAGGACAGGAAGGAGAAGGAGAGATGAGAAGCATACATTCCAGGGGGGAGTCGTCGGCGAACCAGCCCATTTCACAGTGTGCACGAAGCATGGCCAGTCCAAAGAGCTGTCTGTCTCCATCGAGGGGCCAGCACAGGCGAACATCAACATTCATGATAACAAGGTTTCACTTACCTTTCATTCATATTGCTTCGTTTTTCAATCTTGATGCGCTTAGCGTGTCGATTTGCTGCAATTTCAGTTTTTTGTTTAATCTAGTTCCTCTTTTAAATAGCCAGAGGAGCTAACGTGCAATCTGCAGGGGGGCTTTGAATGAACGGGGTAAGCAGCTCACACTTGGAAAAGCTGTTGTTCTCTGACACCTCTGGCAGAAACTATTAATATCCTGCCTCATTCATTCACGATGAGATAGTTTATTTCTTTCTTTTTACGGGCTGTTTTCTTGTTATCTGTTGTTCTTTTTCTCTCTTTCGCTGGGTGAGGCACCATCAATTGAGCTGCTGATCATCTTAAGCTTCCGGCTAACTGAGAACAAGTTAACGTGAATCATGATTGTATAAATATTACGGGGCTTTTTCCTTGGTATTAGTTTCAGCAATTGCTACCTCGAGAAAATTCAAAGACAGAATGCCTGAAGTGTTGTTGGCGCTAAAACCATGTATATGAGATGTGATTAGCTGCCGGGAAAAAATATGGTTGCACATGAGTAAGCAGTTGCGTGGGGATAAGTCGTCTGCTCGATCTAAAAGGAAAGTGATGGCTAGCGATGGAGATTCTCTTGTTGAGGATGGCACGTGCGCCGTGTCGTGGGTGCCGCCGATGCCTGGCGAGTACCGCGTGCATGTCAAGCTGGGCGGCCGCGAACTCCGCGAGTCTCCGTTTGCTGTGCTCGTGGCAGGAGAGGGCAGCAAGCGAGCTCACATGAGCGTCGGATCCACTTCCGAGGTATTTCCTGTGGTTGCAGTTATCCGTTTTATACCCACCGTGAAATAAGTTTATAGGTTTTTTTTCTGAGCGTGAATTCTTTTAACAATTTATTGTATGGGATACGGTGGGTCTGCATAGTTTGTTTTGAATAGTGTTTATGAAAGAGTTTTTAAGATAACCTTGTTATATGGCTTGACACTTCTCATTGCCAGGTGGCGCTGAACATCACGGAGCGTGAACTGAAGGGCATTTCTGCCTCCATCAAGTCGCCTTCTAGCATAGAGGAGCCTTGCTTTGTCCGCCTCATCGAGGGAGGACGACTGGGGGTCTCCTTCACTCCGCGAGAGGCTGGCGAACATCTCATCACGGTCAAGAGAGATGGCAAGCTCCTTCCCAAGGCTCCTTTCAAGATCAAAGTGGACAAAAGCCAGGTAGGTTGGGGTTATTGGACGCAGACTATGGAAACTCAGACTGTTCATTCTTGCAGGTCGGAGACGCTTCGAGAGTTGAAGTTAGCGGCGAAGGAAAAGGAAAGGCACAGACGCAGAAGTGGAACGAGATCCTGGTTGACACGAGCAAGGCTGGTGAGTATTAAGAAAGAGGAGCTTGGAGAGCTGAACGGACTGACGAATGTGTTTTAGGCTATGGCGGTCTTTCCATCTCAGTGCAAGGCCCGTCGAAGGCAGAGTTGCAATGCAAAGAGAAGAAGGCCGGTCTCACCTCCGTCTCCTACCGACCGACCGAGCCCGGTGTCTATGCAATCGCTATTAAATTCGCAGACCACCACATCAAGTGTCAGTTGATCTGTATCGGAATCCTTCTCGAGGCAATGAGATGCATCTTGCAGCTTCTCCATTCACTGTGCACTGCACCGGACAAGGGACGGGCGCTGTCAAGGAAGAGATCAAGAAGCGGGCGGAGCAGGTTTTTATTTGTTTGAACCCATATTTATATTTGTTAACTTCTTGAAAAGCATTATAGAGCAATTCCTTTTTAGGCTGCAATTTGTCTGCCGGACCAGGAAGCTCACTTCTACCTCAAACTGCCAAACACTTCGCCTATGGACACTGTCAGTTATCCAAGATCATTTTGTAAATGCAACTGGACATGGAAAGAGGAGATGAGATAGGATATGTCCCATGTTTTGTATGCCATGCATATACCTCTCTCTAGACCGCCCGCATCATGGACCCGCGTGGCAACACGGAAGACGTGGTGATGCGAGACCAGGGCGGCCAGTTCTACGACATCAAGTTCATGCCGAAGGTCGAGGGCGCCCACGCGCTCTCAGTCCTCTTCAAAGACGCGCACATCAACGGTTCGTTTGCAAAAAAAAAGTCGGTTTTGGGAAATAAAAGTGATATGACCATCAGCCTCCCTTTTAGGTTCGCCTTTCCAATTCACTGTCGGTAGTTTCTCGGAAGGAGGTGCCCACAAGGTTCGATTGAATGATTTTCATTATTCCAAGACCTTGGGCCATGTTTCCCTCTCTGCCGGCTCAAATGCTCTCTTTCTCAGGTGCGAGCCTCTGGCATGGGAGTTGTGCGTGGAGAGACTTCGTTGCCGCAATTCTTTAATGTTTACACCCGTGAAGCTGGAGCGGGCAACCTTGTCGTGGCAATTGAAGGCCCTTCCCAGGCAACCCTCAAGTTCGACGACCACGCGGTATCTTTCAATCTCTTCTCTTTCCTTGTTACTCTGGTTCTGGAATGACCAGAATACGATTATTCTTTAGGATGGCAACTGTCACGTGGAATACAAGGTGTCGACTCCTGGAGAGTACACCGTCTCCGTCAAGTTCAACGACACGCATATCCCCGATTCCCCATTTAAGGTTCGTTAAATCCTAAGAGATTGATGAATGACAGAAAATAGAGGGATGAAACAAGAAGAAGTGATTACGGTAGCATCTGGTAGGTTTTCATTGCGCCTGCTACGGGAGAGGCGCGGAAGCTGGAATTGGCCTCCTTCCACGACTCGGGTCTCCCGGTCGGCAAGGCCTTTACTTTCACTGTCCTCACTCATCGCGCCCGCGGTCATCTGGAAGGAAAGGCAAGTCTCTTCCTAACTTCCTTTCTCTTCTCCGTCTTTCCAATGCTGCAGCAGTTCAGGTGTTGACTCCAAGCGGAGACACAGAGACGATTGACATCGTGCCGATTGAAGACGGCGAGAGCTATGCCCTCCGATTCGTGCCCAAAGAGGTTTCTTCTTGACTTGGGATTTGCTGGTTGAAGAAAGGTTGAGTATTCGTTATTCGTTGTAGTCCGGTAACCACTACATCCACGTCACTCTGGACGGCGCGCCCATGCGAGACTCGCCATTCCGTCTCCGAGTTGGCGGGAAGGATGAGAGCGACCCAACTGCCATCCATGTTCTTATTTCCATTCTTGCCACCCGGATGTTTATACTTATCCCATTCTCAGGCATCCGGAGAAGGCCTGGTCTCTGGTCAGACAGGCCAGAAGTGCGAGTTCATGGTGAAGACATGCAATGCGGGCTCCGGTGTCATGTACATCCAAATGGACGGACCCTCCAAGGTCACCCTCGACGCCTACGAGGTCATTTTACTGTGGATCAATTAAAATATTGAATGTGGACAATAGTCGAAGGCAAATAATATTGTAGCTGGAAACGGGATACAAAGCTCGCTACACTCCTCTTGCGCCTGGCGACTACTTTGCTTCCATCAAATACAATGGAATTCACATTCCCGGCTCGCCATTCAAGATTAAGATCGATGGCAAGGTTCGGGCTTGCCGCTCTGGTTGTCATTATCAAGTATAATGGTATTCAACTTCCAGGCACTTGGTGGCAACGGCTACAATGAGAGTTCCATGGTAAAGGTAGATGCAGTCGCGAAGACCAGCAAAGGAACCGTGGCTGTCGCTCCTGTCTACAAGGGAGACGCCAGCAAGGCTAGTCGCTCTCTCTTTCTGTCTCTCTCTCTCTCTCTCTCTCTCTCTCTCTCTTTCTCTCTCTTTCTCTCTCTCTCTCTCTCTCTCTTTCTCTCTCTCTCTCTCTCTTCTCTCTCTCTCTCTCTTTCTCTCTCTCTCTTTCTCTCTCTCTCTCTTTCTCTCTCTCTCTCTCTCTCTCTCTCTTTCTTTCTTTCTTTCTTTCTTTCTTTTTCTTTCTTTCTTTCTTTCTTTCTTTCTTTCTTTCTTTCTTTCTTTCTTTCTTTCTTTCTTTCTTTCTTTCTTTCTTTCTTTCTTTCTTTCTTTCTTTCTTTCTTTTCTTTCTTTCTCTCTCGCTGTTTCTCTTCATCTCTCGTTCTTTCATACTGTACACCACTCTACGTCTTCTGGCAGTCAATCTCTTAATGTTAAATTTTCTATCTTACTGTTTTACAATTTCATGTTTACATCGAAGCTTCTGCTGCAGGTGACGGCGAAGGGGTCGGGGCTGAACAAGTTCTTCCCCGGTCGCCCTGCGTCCTTCTCCATTGACACTGGACTCGCTGGTCTATTCTTTCTCTATTTATTATGAGAAAGCGAAAAGACGACTTGAAAAGGGAGCAAAGATGGGTATAATGGGAGAGTAGTATCGTGTCATTGACAGGCGCGAATCTGTTGATGGTCGGCGTCGTCACTGCCAAGGGTCCTTGCGAGGAAGTTGTTCTGAAACATCAAGGAAACGGCCACTATATCGTGAACTACCGTATTCAGGCAAGAAATTACGAGGATTACTCCTATTGATTATTTAAGTTAAAAGGTTAAAAAAGTATGCGGGTCTTAAATATTGAAAGCGCGTTTATTCCAGGAGCGACTGAAGGGATTCGTCTTCATCAAGTATGGAGACGAAGACATTCCTGGATCGCCCTTTGCTATTGAATGTTAAGTTGGTAATCATCGGTTCTTAGCTATCCTATTCCTGCCATTTCCTTCTGCTCAAGCCTCTGGAAATGGCTTCCTCTAAGTTAAGCCCTTTATGCCAAATCCATTGTCTCTGCTTCCCGCTGTTCTCTTCTTCCATGTCAGCTGACCACTTTTACCCGATGATCCCACATTTACTCCCCTTTTACATGGTTCTCATTAATATTTATTTTTATCCTTTCTTACCGGTTCTTCATAAATGCCTAAATTTGTTGTTCGGGAGACTTGTAAAAAGTAATTGTTTCCATTTACTTTCTGATTCTCTTGTCTGGGCCGTCTAATTTGCCATTGAAGCTAGCTTTATTTGTTAATCGATATCTTTCTGCCTGACCTGATTTGCTTTCCTTGACTCTGTAGCCTGGTTCTTGACTAACTGTTTGTGCAATCCCTCTCAAGCTTTCTTATCAAGTAATTGCGTTGTTAGTTCTGCATTTGTTTTCTCACAGTGCACAAAGTGCCAAAGGTAGTCTCTTGCTAGCCGCTCCACAATTGTTTGCTCATCATTAAAGATATAAGAGATGTTTAATATCGTTAGCAAATGGAGCACAAAATTTGAAGGATGGATATCAGTGCAAGATGAATTAATTAATTCTAGCAACTCTAGTAGACTGGTCAGGATGGGTTAAGTATGTATTACGCGTTTGCTCGAATAGTGTGATTGCCTGCCATCCTCGGGAGCCATTCTTGGAAGGTTCCCTTTTGACGTGCGGTTGCTCTTGCTGGTCAGTTATGGAGAATTCGCCCGTCCCTGTGCCATCTGCACAGCGAATCCCCTCTGCTCATGACAATCAGGTTAACATCTCTTCTCTCTTTCTCTTTCAACACAATAATAGGCTCCTTTTATAATTGTTCTATGTTATAACATTCACTGGAGTAATGAGTCCTTGTTGCTATTTATTTATTTCACTTTCACCCTCTTCAATCTCTCATTCTCTCATCCATCTTTATCATACTCTCCTCCCCCTCTCCCCCTGTTTCCCACTCTCTTCTCCCCCTTTCTCACGCCATCTCTCCCTCTTGCTCTTCATCATTCTCTCACATTCTTTCTCCATCTTTCTCTCTCTCTCTCTCTCTCTCTCTCTCCATCTCCTTCTCTAACTATCTCTCTTATTTCTCTCTCTCTCCATCTTCCCCTCTCTTTCTCTCTTTTCCATCTCCAACTCTCTCCATCTCTCTCTCTCTTTCTCTCTCTCTCCCTCTCTCTCTCTCTCTCTCTCTCTCCATCTCCCTCCTTGCAGTATCCGTATAGGGTGATGAGCGTGCGTAGTGGTTTCTCTTGGACGGACATCCGCTTCGCTCTCTTCGTGGTGGCCTCTGCCTCCCTCGCGACGTTCTTCGTCGCCCTCCTCAACCGACCCTCCTTCTGCGGACTTCTCTAATCCCTTTCCCTTTGGCCATCGGAATGAAGTGTTGCTACGTCCATCTTCCTGCCGTGTTATTCTTTATCTACTTTTGTCGCGCATGCTTGAATGGAAGATATCGCTTACGCTTCCGTTTGATGCACTCGAATTCTAGTTACGGAAAGGGAACTCGCTTACGCCAACCACGAAATGCCGTGTTGATACGAAATACGATGCATATTGCAGAGTTGTGGCGTAACTGGAAGAGGAGAGAGTGGGAGAGGAGAGAGATGCAGAGAGCGAGGCATTACAGGTAGCCGGTCTCATTCATCACACACAGCGGATTATCCCTGCCGATGGACACCAAGTCGTACTCGGGTGGTTTGGTGCATAAAAGGGCTCATGAGTGAGCCATCCGGCTGGACGAAGGCATGGCGAGCAGAGCGCCTCTGGCAGGCTGGCAGCCCACTTTCATTGTCCTGCTCTTCATCTACTCTTCTCTCATCTCTGCTTCCATCTCCACCACCGACTCCAAAAATGCTTCACCAAGGCGATGGTGCGGTCAGTTCTTTCTCTGACACATCTTTGGGCCTTCTCTCTCCCTAGCACGTTACCTATGTAGTTCACGAGTAGGGTGTGCCTACCGTGATTCGTACTTTAACAATTAAGATAATAGAGTGATATTGAATGAAACCTGTATAACCTTATAAATGAAAAATTGGAATAGCTGCTGTAATTCTAGGAACGTGCCCCGGCGTGCTACCGTATTCATCGTACTACGGGCTCGGACTCGGCCAGACGGGCATCTATCCGGGCAGCCTGGCTGCAATGAATCCAGCTGCTCTCGGCGGGTAAGAGTACTTCTAGATGGCAAGATGGAAGTATAGAAGAGACAGACAGGCAGAGAGAGGGAGAGAGGGAAGAAGAGAGTGAGAGAGGGAGTACAGAGAGTCGTGCTCCTCTCAGTCTGTATTCGGGTGGCTGCGTCGACCTCTCTGCTCAATGTGCCACGTACGTATCCACTGGTCAGTGTGCCACGAATCCCGTGCTCATCCGCCGTCTCTGTCCCATTTCCTGTGGCACTGGATGCGTTGCTACTCGTTAGTCACTAAGTGGACCAATGGACAGCAATTCCCTTCTTCTGCAGCGCTGGCAGGAGGCGCCGGCCTTCTGGGAGGAGGAATGTATGGAGCGGGCTATCCATATGGCCTGGGTCTTGGTACCGGTCTGGGTGCCGGCGTTGCACCTGGACTCGGCACCGGTCTCGGATACGGTAGTGGTATCGGTCTCGGGTACGGTACCGGTCTCGGATATGGTACCGGTCTCGGATATGGCGCCGGCCTTGGCCTCGGCGGCTATCCTTACGGCGCCGGTTACCCAGGAGCTCTGCCTGGCGCCGCAGGCCTTGGCCTTGGACTGCTGCCAGGCCAGAGCATATACGAAGCAGGTTTGATATGCGGTGAAGGAGCAAGCAGAAAGCGAAGAGAAGGAGAGATAGGGAGAAGGACACTGTATCCCCCATCCCATGAAGTTCCATTTCTTCCATTTAGCTGGCATCGCTCGGCAGAAGAGACCACTCTCCAAGAGGGTCGACAACGCTCTCCAGCCTCTCTAACCCCAACTCATGGCAAAGAACTCACAGCGATAACCAACATTTTAATTCCTTTCTCGTGCAATATATTTCGATGTGTACGTATGTTTGTATAAAGTTGATTAATGTAGCCCCGTCCCTACTAAAAACCATAATTTATCGTGGCGTATCGTATAAGACAAAGACGATGAAACAGTTAAACTGAAATATGAACATAGCAAATCTTTTCATTATGCACCTCTTGCTATCGTCAATTTGAACAATCAGAAAGGCTGAGTGAAAGAACAAAGTTATGAAAGTTGCGCGGCAAGCAAAAGCAAAATGCGAAATTGTTAGGGGATTATAGACATGTAGTTCCGGTTAAAGGATGAAAAAGAACACACAAACTATGGTTAGAAATCAGAGGAAGCAACACGCGCTTCCATTCCACACCCCGTTCAATTCAAGGATGGTTCTCTTCGAACAGATGGGCCTCCTGTTGTATCCCACCAATTACTTCTCTTCTAGATATTGGCTGCTCGCAGAATGGTCTCGCAAACCTTCTTGTACAGGAAAGCATCTCCCTGGAGTCTCTTCCTCCTCACCCCCACACAATTCGCTGTTTCCACAATGACGATGTCGAGGTCGAACTGGAGGGAGTGGCCCATCGAGTCCTTCAGTCGGCCGGAGATCTTCCAGCCAGACACTTCGTGTTTGATTCCCGCCGCGTTCAGAGCAGAGACAATCTCATTCCTAATCTGCTCCGGGTTCAAGGAAGCTGTCAGCGAGAGATTCACCATGCCCTGCAAGCAATAGTTGACTTCTCTTTCCCTTTGTAGTTCTTCTCTCTAACCTTATCACTTGTGAGTCTCTCTGGCCCTTCGTTTCTAATCTTCCTCGGTGTCAGCAGATTCATCATCTTGTCTGCCTTTCTCTCCAGCGATGCGAAGACACGCGACCTAAACATGACAGCTAAAGAAGCGAGAGAGAGAGAGAGAGATAAAGATAGAGAGAGAGAGAGAGAGAGAGAGAGAGAGCGATCGTGAACCTGAGCCGGGGAGTCTTCGTGGCACTGCGAGGGGTGCGGAGATCGCTTTGGTTGACTGAAGAAGGCGAAGACCCTGGCTGGTACCCTCTCTCTTTCCTCCTCTCCCACTCCTCTCCACTACTTCCATTCCCATTCCCGAGCAGCTGATCCGTCAGGCTTGTACTGGAAACATCGGCATGTTTATATTTAGAAGAAGATGGGTGATTAGAGCACCCAGTAAAGTACTCGTACGCTTGACGTGCGCGTCCTGTGCTGGGAGTGGTTGGCGGTGGGTTGCCGGCGGGGCTGAAGAGACCCTTGACCGTCCCTCTCTGAGGAGTTGTGTACACGCTGCGCGGTCTAGTCGAGTCCTCTCCTAAACTTCCAAATTAATTGTCTCATGATATGGCATTTCAATAACTACTTGTTTTAGATACTAAGAAGACAAACAGAAAGTTATGTCACAAAGCATAATTCTCTTCGTCCGATCCAAACCTGAAGTAACTCTAATCGGTCCGCGAACTCGGAGCGACGTCCCCGCATTTCTTGTGTTCTCCTTATCAATCTCATACGAATCCAGCTGCACAAAATTAAATCTTCTTATGCCACTTCTTCTTCCATTACGTTTTTGACTGGTTTCGTACTTGGAACACATCTACATGGCATAAATAGAATGAAGAACTGACAACATATCGGTGCTGATAGCCCTTTTTATCGGAAGGAGTGTGGCAGGGGGAGAGGGTGAGAGGTGGAAGTCGCTGCTGGGGGGAACGGCCACTCATCACACTCCGCATGTTCAGCATTGCACTTGCGTAGGACGACTTTTGCTTAAAAACACAGATAGAATTCTCGACTAGAAGGCTCCAGAAGAGAGAATAACCTTGTCATCGCAGAGAGTGGGGCTGCTCTTGGGCGAGTGCGGCAGTTCAAAGCAGACATCTCTCTCCCTACCTTCCTCTTCCCTCCCCTCGTTCTCTTCCACGCCAGATCTAAACACTTTCTAGATTGTCAACACATAAAACAGCAATTCTGCGGTCAATGATGACAATTGTGGACGGCTTGCACAATTATATTATCAAAATGATTTGTGTGAAAAATATGAATAAAACTAAACCGGTCAAGATCCGTGTCCAGCGAAGCGTGGATGGTCGGAGAATTGACAACATTGCAGATATCTTTCTTAAAAAAAAGATGATAAACGATCTCCAGCAACTCTCTTCAATGTCTGAAGAACCTTGGTAGCTCTCGGGCCAGGGAGAGCGAACTTGTCCCCTTTCCGTTTCATCTGCAGCAGAATGAAGTAGGTGGCAGTGAGGTAGTCGAAGCGCCATTCTTTGATGAGGGAGAGCATATCAGAGAAGGCCAATGAGTGGTGGAAGGCCAGCTCCCGCGCCACCTCCTCGTCCACCACGTTCTTCTGAATTCATAACCCTTTCGCCATACAAACAATAAGATATAGCACACGTTCAAGCCAGTGAGAACTGGAGTGGAAATGTTATTTTAATCATTTAAACAAATAAAGCGAAGAGTCCACTGACATCATAGATAGTATTCCACTTGACAGGCTGCGAATACTTCTTGTTCAGCCACGGATGGTCAAGCAACTGCCGCACGGATAGTCGCTCTTTTGGATTCACCTCAAAAAAGTCTATTTCTGATTCATCGCAGAAGTTCATCAACATCTGGTGCGCAAGAACACAGATGTAATCTCACTTTTGTCAGTTGCCCTCAAAAAATTGTCAGGGAAAACTAGAGATCCTCCCAAAAATTATATAAAACATTCAATGTCACTCGACGATCGGCATATTTTACCGCAAAGAAAGCAGCACTCGCATGATTTTAGAAGATGCACCCGTCAAAACAGGAATTTTAAGAACCGTACTCGAAGCATTTGCCAGAGAAGCTTCTTGCTGCAGTCGCTTAAGAATTCAGGCTCGGGATAAATTCCTTTCTGGAAATGAAAGAGGTGGTTTATTCAGGCAATCGCCTCATGAAATCACATTTGCATATTTTTTATCTCTAAAAAACCTAGATTTCAATTTGGATATTTATCCGACTGAAACATAGTTCCCTAGAAAGGTCATAACCATAATCTTGCGATAGAGCCCAGGCATGGTGTCGTCTTCGAAGGGAAGAGCCCCGACAAGCAGAGCATAGAGAAGAACTCCCATCGACCACACATCTGCCGCACTTCCAATGTATGGATTACCCTGTGCAATCAAAACAAATCTTCAAAGTCATCTCTACATATCATTTCATGCTTTCATCAAATTATAATAGGACCACAAATGAAAAAATACAGTAAATTTTATAATGAAAAAGGTTAACTGAAAGTGCCTTGAAAGAAAGCGTTAAATAAGCCATTAAAAGGAAGGAGAATGAAATATCAAAATAAAAATGAAGAGAAGATTCTTTAAAGAAAGACCTGAATGAGCTCAGGCGCGGCGTAGGCAGGAGAGCCACAGCAAGTTTCGAGGGGCCGCGAAGGGGTTTCTGGCCGGGCGCACAGACCAAAGTCTATCACTTTAAGATGAAGATCTTCCGTCAGCAGCAGATTCTCCTGAGAACATCAGCACATGACAATATACATTCTTAAGAGAAAAAAGAAGCAGATGAAGTAGACGAGCTCTGACCGGCTTGAGGTCTCGATGTGCGTATCCCTGCGAGTGGATGAAGGCGATTGCTTGTACAAGCTGGCGGAAGAAGTGCCGTGCTTCGCTCTCCTCTAGTCGCGCCTTCTTCACAATATAGTCGAACATCTCGCCGCCAGAACAGTACTTAAAAGATGTCTCAATATATATTTCTACCAATACAACTGTTGGCAATTTTTTTCTCTCGCTTTAGCACTTTAATTTATAAGGATGTATAAGTAGGGAAGAAAGTAAAGCTAATGCTGGGCCAAATTAAAAGAACTCGCGCATAAAAACGACAGTAAACACAAGAGTCAAAGAAAAGGAAGTATAAATACACTACATAGGAAATAACTAAGGTATGCATACCTCCATTACAATGTAAAACTTGTCTTCGGTCTCGATGGACTGGTACAGTCGGCATACATTCTGATGTTGCAAGTGTTGCAACGCATCCAGCTCAGTCCGAACTCGCGGTAAATCATCCTAATCATCAAAATAAATATAAAAGTTGGCTTTATGTTCTATAACGAACTAATAATGAAAACAATAACGTACTCCAATCGCCTTCTTGTCGATAATTTTGATTGCAACCTTCTGCCCGGTAAGGAGATGAGTAGAGAGCCGAACCTGATCACAAGGAAGCATACTGCTTAATGTATATGTATTTTTTTGCCGTTGCAAGAAAGATAAGGACGAGATGAGTCCATTAAACCGATATATTGAAACTGTTCGGCTAGATTGTTGAAATTGTTCATGCGAGATACAACAGCAGGAATAACATACTTTTCCAAATCCACCAGAGCCGAGCTCGTCATGGAGGGCGTAGAGTCCATCGAGCACCGAGTGGGTCGAGGACATCGACTGCAAGGAACCCCTCGACCCGTCGCACATCGACACCCTGAAAGAACTCATTGAATGGGACAGTGTCAAAACAGCAACGACATTTGCGCAAAGATCCCATAACTTTGTTCAGGGTGATCGTACCGGTTCAACCAATATTCCGCGCGATTGCTGTCATTGAGATGAATTGAACCGTATAGGTTTCGTAGTTCTTGGACCGCAGGCAAAAAAGTTGAAAATTTGAAATTTTTAAGCTTCAGTCACAAAAGTGCTATCGTTGGATAGATTTTGTAAAGAGAAATTGATTGGTGCTAATTTTATTCGTCTGCGATAACAATGAAGAAAGTTACGACACTTTTAGCGCAAATGTCGTTGCTGTTTTGACACGGTCCCCATTGAATAGTTCCAAAGTGTCAACTTCTCGCATTCCGCAAGACAAGGTGTCCCTTTCAAAGCGACCATCTAAGAAATGAAACATGATAAAGTTATAAGAAATACGTAAACCCATCATACTAACTTGCAATCTAAACAGGACCGATATTTTAAAAAAGTGAAAAAAACTATCCACTTCATTTTCAGCCTTTCCTAAAAGAGATGCATGGGAATCTTCGCGCTCTCACCCTTATTTGAAATTCTTATGGCGCTAGTTTAAAAATACTCCCGATGTGATAGTCTGTTCAGCGATTGTAGACCTATTTTCACTCATTTACTTTTATGTGACATGAAGTTGGTGTTCGATTGCCTGTCTATTTGAAGGAGGAAGTTTTCCCCAGTTGTATGGGAATGAGCTGTCATGGATGATCTCTCTGAATGGCCATAACTGGGACTGATGGAGCGTGGGATGGGAGAGCCTTCCCATTCAGGTACATATCTATGTACCACTCCAGCAAGACTTCAGCGGCCCTCCCGGCTGGCTGGCAGCAGCCATCCAAACACACATTGTCCTTCTCGCGCACTAAATCATTCATGCCAAGGTGCTCCTTGTATCCTCCAAGTTTCACCAAGTCCTCTCTATCTTTATCCTTCCATCTCTTTCTCTATCCTTCTCTCTCTCTCTCTCTCTTTCTCTCTCTTTCTCTCTCTCTCTCTCTCTCTCTCTCTCTCTCTTTCTATCACTCCTTTCTCGCTCTCCCTCGCTCTCGCTCTCTTTCTCTCGCTCTTTCTCTATTTCTCCTCATCTCATCTTCTTCCAGGTCCGCCACCTGGTCATAGCTCTGTCTTCTTTGCTGCTCCGCCAGTGCGCGCCCTTTGAAAACCTCTAGAATATTCCTTTTCAACATTCTTATGTAAATACAACATTTTTCTATATGTCAAAGTAGATATAATAAATACATGGTAAATATGGCTCACTAATCCGATGAAAAGTGATCCGTTGTAGTGTTGCTTTGCATACACGGCGGATGACTGCCAGGACAGCGAATAGAAGGATCCTTATTTTGGCTGGATTTAATCTCCCTTCACTTCCTTTTTCAAGTCTTCTATCCTACTTGCGCCTATTTGTCTTACCCATGCTATTTTCCCTTGTCTCTCGCAGGTCTTGCTCGTACTCCAACTCTGCCTTCTCTCTCTCTCTCTCTCTCTCTCTCTTTCCGTAAATCAACCCTTCATCAACGTTGCAGATCTTCTATTCAATACTCTTGTTATCTACCCTGATTATCCTATTGAAGACTGCATGCTTTCGAAGAGTATTTACGCATGTGATTGTGTTGAAAATTAGTGAGAAGGGAAGCCAGTTGACAGGTAGAAAGATGAGTGACGAGGGAGAGATTTAGAGGGTGAGAGAGAGACATAAAGAAAGAAAGAGGGTGAGAGAGAGGCATGAAGAAAGAAAGAGAACGAAAATCATGTAAATGGTTAGAAAAATAGAAAGAGAATGGAAAAGAGAGTGAAGCTGTCACTCAGATGAGGCGGCTTTGATTGAGAGACAATGAGTAGGAGAACGGGCAGTCATCCTTCTTTCCTCATTTCTTTTTCTACCTTTTTGTTTCTGCTTTTCTCTCTCCTTCTATCTTTCATTTCATCAATCCTCGATTACATCTTTTTTTCCTAATTTATTCTCATTTTCACATTCCATCTCTCTTTTGTCAAATTTTTCATCTCTATCTTGCATATTCTTTCAATCTTTACCATTTTTCATATTATTCTCTCTGAAACCCTATTTCTCTTTCCTTCACACTCTCTCATATTCCCTCCTGTCAACTTCCCTCACAGTCTTTCTCTTCCCCGTTCTCTCTCTCTCTCTCTTTCTCTCTTAAGATCTTCCCTTAATTCTTCCTCTTTCTCGTCTCCGCCTTCCCCATCTTGATTGTCGCTCAGCAATGCTTCTCTCTTCCTTGTTTATTATTGCTCATATTTTTTTGCTCTCCTAATTCGTAATTTTATAAATTCTCTCTATCTCTCTTGGACTTTTCCTCATTGCTATCTGTTATTTATTATCACCTTCAATTGCATTCTCAGCACGAACAATACGGTAGCGCATTCTCACAAGCCTCTGCATTGTTATTCCTACAGGTCAGATATGGGGGAGAGAGGCGAAAGAAAGAGATGGAGAGAGAGAGATAGATGGAGAGGGAGAGAGAGGAGTGGGATGGAGGGAGAGAGCGAAAGAGAGAGAGAGAGAGAGAGAGAGAGAGAGAGAACGAAAGAACATGGAGAGAGACAAACAGATTTATTATTTTCATCGCGGGTTTTTCCCAATGGGCGTAGATACAGATGTATATAATCTGTACGACTCGATTCTCTTATTACTCACTTCTCACATTTCAATTTGTGCGTGTTTTGTGCCCCGTCCTCCAGGCTGCGCTGTGGTGAGAGAGCGAGTGAGGGTGGCGGGAGAAGAATACGAAGAGGTGCTCAGACAGGCAGCTCATCTGCTTTTCTTCATTTCGCTATTACTTAAAATGACACCGTCTTACTTTTTACATTTCCGTTAGTTTCAAAACATCGATGCCTATTAAGTTTATGCTTGTGTAATATGTACATATGTACATGCCAAGAATGTACATAAATAGAAGGTTTAATACCTCAGCAAACGAAAATGGATAAGTGAAGACAAAGAGCTGAAAGGAGGCTGAGAGTGCGAGAGAAGGTGAGAGCCGGAAGCAAAGAAAGAGTAGGGAGAGAGAGGGAGAGAAAGAGAGAGAGAGAGAGAGAGAGAGAGAGAGAGAGAGAGAGGGAGAGAGAGCGATAGAGTGGAGATCAGCTGGCTCTTCCAAGCTTAGAGCACAGGAGCGGCTCGGCTCTCTAGCAGCGTGGGAACGGCGGCAGTGCCTGGGTGCCTGGAGCTGCTTACGGAGTGCTTTTGGTAATAAGCCAGAGGGGCACCTGGCAGGAATCCGCGATGCTGGGAACGGCCCCGTAGTGGCCAGCTCAATCCACCCCCTCCCCTCAGACACTCTTCAATGTGTACTTATCAGCTTCTATCACTCATCAGCCCTCGCTTATCTCTCCCAACATTATCCCCTCTTCATCCTTTTCCTTTATCTGCCGCACGATTAATCTCCCTCGAGGACACAGACAAGCGTCTCTGACATGTCCAGGACATTTTATTGTCCAAGACATTTCAGAGACAATTGGGAGACATGTCAGGGACAACTTTTCAAGTGAACAGCGAATGGAGGCGTCCAAATGTATGGTTTTATATATTTGTCCTTTATTTTCTTTATATGACATGCTCACGTTGCATTTTTTGACAATGGAGAGCAAAGAACATTGCACAAAACAGCATTGGATATCCAATCATCTTGGCAACACTTACAACTTTTGAGTTTTTAATACTTCTAATCAGCATTAGAAGACATTATTGCGGATATTTTGAATTCCTTTCCAGCAACAATACGCCGGTAAAAGTTAACTCCCATAGATATGTCCTTCCATTACTTCATTATGTCAAAACAGAAGAGTTATGAATAACAAGAGTTATGAATTCTATGCTTTACTATAACTTAGGGTAACAGGAATATCTTGAAAGAATATTTTGTAGCCCACTTCAACAAACTTACACGAAGAAAAATGGGATGAAGAAGCAAAAAAAGAGAAAAGAAGGAAGACCGCACCATCTCAGCGTCTTCTCGATACCAACGGAACTGAGGAAGTTCTGAAGTCGGAAGTGGACGGAGCTGCTTTGCCACCAAGAACGCCTAGACGTAACGCACATCTTCTGAAATCGGAAAATATTCTTCTATTCGCCGGTCAAGTGAGCGGACCTCATCTTTTTAATCATCAAAACGTATTTGAGAACAAATAAATGACAATGGATGCGAAGTAAAAAAAACACTTTGAAAACTGCTTCTCCTACCAAAAGTAGCAGCTACAGTACGTATAAACAGTACAATTGAGCCTTCAATGAGACAAAGTCATAACTTTTGTCTCGGAGACAAGAAATGACATTTAGCGTGTTTGTTTCGCCTCTCTTCAAATTGGATACTCTCTCGCCTTCCCTGGATGTCATGGACATTGTCCCAGACATTCTCAATGTCTTGGACATATTATTTTTCCAAAAGTGTCTGCGACATTTCAAAGACACCTGAGAGACAGATGCGAGACACGTGTATTAACATAAGCATTTTTCTTAGTGTCTGCGACATTTGTCTGCCACCCCAGAAAATGTCCTGGACATATCCGAGACGCTTGTCCATGTCCTCGAGGGAGATTAATCGTGCGGCTGACGTTTGACGTGAATGGTGGGAATGGTGAATAGCCAGCGGGCTGATTATCCTTTCCTTGTCGCTTCCTCTTCTTTCGTTTCCTTTTGACTCCTCCTGTCACCTTTCTCACTTCCACTCTCGGCAGTCTTCTGAAAACATAAGAAATGATGGATGTTGTGGCGGGATTTGCAAAAGTGAAAAACGAAGGAGGAAGAACACGAGTAGAGAAGATCGGGAGAGTGAGAGACATGTAGAAGGAAAGGAATAAGAGATTGTAGAAAGAGATAGAAATGAGAGAGTGAGTGAGAGAGAGAAAGAGTGAGAGATAGAGAGAGAGAGAGAGAGAGAGAGAGAGAGAGAGAGTTGAAGTGATTCTTGCAAAGAGAGGAATTAAGGACGGGTGGAACACGGTGCGGACTTCGTTTTCGGAATGCTGCTTTCATTCTTTTTCTTCTTAATTTGCTTCAATGATATGCGTCTGGACGAGTCTCATCTGACGGTCATCTATTTCAGACCCATTTCAGTCGACTTCCGTGAGATGAAAAAGGTCTTGACTGTAGTGAACTCTTCCACTGCCCTATCCTGGATCGTCTAGACAACCGATTCCTTATTCCTCTACACCCCTTCCTCTCTCTCTCTCTCTATCTCTCTCTCTCTCTCTTTCTCTCTCGCCCTCTTCTCGGATGATCTTCCGTACGAGACTGGCTGACCTCCTCCATCTGCTGCTCCTCTCGCTCTGCTCCGTTCTTGCCATTTCCATCACTCATCGGCATGGCGGTAGAAGCGGTTCGTGTCGCTCTTTCTCCTTCTCTCCTTTTCTTTCTTTCTTTATTTCTTTCTTCCGTTCTTTCGTCTCCCCTCTCTCTCCTTCGCCTTCTCTCTCTCTCTCTCTCTCTCTCTCTCTCTCCCTTCTTCGCCTTCCTTCTCTCTCTGTCCCTCTCTCTCTCTTCTTCGCCTTCCTTCTCTCTCTCCCTCTCTCTCTCACATGCCCTTTCTCCTTCATTCATCGAATATAAATTAGGATGTTTCCACACGAATTCACTTGACACATGAGGATAACTTGCTGCTATTATAGCAAGTGACGTTATGGAAAACTGACAATTTGCAGGAAATATCGATAGGCGCAAAAAAGTATGATATGTGCACTTGTCGCGAATGCGAGAGGCGAGAAGAGAGTAATTGTGACATCAATTAAATTAGAATAGAATGTTAAAAACAGAGAAAAATATGAAATTGAATGAAAAAGAGCAGAAAAGTGAGTTGACAGCCCTCCTCTTCCAAGAGAGTGAGATGAAACTTTCTTCGGCAGCCTCGCCCTCCTCTGCCCTTTCGTGCTACTCTTGCATGTCTCGCTACTACGGCGCTACTTGGAAGTTCCTCGGCTACTCCCGAATCTACATGGAACCGAGACTCTTCACAGACGACTGCCAGTCAGTGGCTTTATTTCCATATTTTATTTTTAATTTATTTTTAAGGGGAAGATTTTGTGTATGTACATACCGTATTTTCTCTATTAGTGCCCCCGGGGGCACTAATAGAGAAAATATTTGTAATGTATTCCTAACAAAAGAGATTTGTAGTTCTTCTTCAATTGAATCATCACCGGAAGATCCATTTTAAGGTAAATTTTGAATGAATTTGTAATTAAATCATTGGGAAGAGCCTCCAGAATCCATTCGAGGTACATCTCGAGCCGAGGTATTAGACTAATAAGGGGGGGCACTATTGGAGGGGGGGGGGTTCTAATAGAGGGAGGGGCACTAATAGAGAAAATACGGTATGTACTTCTTTAACATCATTTTTGAGTTTTTTGATGTATCAATTTATTCATGAATGTCCTGAGCCGCAAACTTTATGGTTCTAAAGCTGGCGGACTTTCCCCCACATACCTCGTTCCTGCTCCTATATAATCATGGTGTATCATTTTATTATCGACGGTTTTGCTGACTTTTAAAAAGGTGCCTGGTCAGGTCTTGAAGAAATACTTGAGGGATCCTTCCGCGCGCACTTCGGATGTCCCATTCACTGTGTGCCCGGACTCTTCGAACTGCGTCACTCTCGTCGAGGACATTCGAATCGGTCAGGAAGATACGAGAGAGAGAGAGTGAGAGAAGAGGGAGGAGAGACGGAGAAAGATGGGGAGAGAGAGGAGAGAGAGGAATGAGGGAGAGAAGAACAGATACTGAAGACAGAGAAAGATGCTGCAAATCCGAGAGAGCGAGACAGAGTGAGAGAGTGAAGATAGTGAAAGGACTTCTTCTTGACAATAGTACGATGCTGGCTTCGGGTGACGTAACCTTCGGCAATAAAGTTGAGAAACAGAGTCCTGAGGAAATAGATGAAGTAAAAAAAACCAGTTAGATAGGCGGAAATGGCAAGAAGTAGATTAGAAGTTCGGTTCTTTTGAATGTATCGGCAAGCTGGAAAAAGAGGGAGAGGTAAAAAGAAAAGGCGAATTGCCCGTTGTGCTGTCTTTGATTGTCTACAGGAGCAGAAGCGGATATCTAATCGGAGGAAGAGGGAAATGATGTGGAGAGAGAGAGAAAAGAAGGCCACTCAGGGAAACTGCTCCAATGCATTTTCAGCTTCTGTTTGAATCCCAGGGAGGGATTTAGACGCCTACAATTTATTGTTTTTATTACCTTCTTATCTTAGGTTAGGAGCGCAAACAATTCGCATAATACTAGACAGTTTGTGGTGATTCGAATGTATTTCATGAGCAAGAATATCAGCTTGTGAGCAAATCCATGCCTTCTGCCTTGAGGAGTGGGCGCCCGAGGGTTCATCCGTGGCTGCTGGTCGTCAATCTTCCTGTTCGGCTTCAACCGAACCGGGGCTGCGGGTGCCTTAGCCAGACAAGAGTTCTGCCGCCCTTTCAACATCTCGCAACTCATTGCTGGAGGGAGACCAATCGATTCCCGCATCACGTCAGTCCACATTCTTTTAGAATTGCTAGGAGATTCCACAGTTATTCCACGTCCTGAATCTGCACTGTCACTGTAATCTTCTCTCCACCTCTTCCATCTCTTTATTTTCTCTTTCCTCGCCCACATATTCAAAACGCTTCGTTGCAATCCACAAAATCCCAATGTCTTGCATTATGATATCTGTCAGTCAAATATTGACGCAGATGATACTGAGAGAATTCTTTGACTCTGATTAAACTTGGGAGAAAATCTTTCACTTTCGCAAACTGCTTCCGAAAAACTTCAGTTTGTCTCTTCGCTCTCAGAGTCAATATTTCTGGAATCTTCATGCTCTTTTCGGCTCCTTTTCCTTCGACAGAGACAATGTGGCTTAGGCTGACAAACGAGCGAACAAGGGATTACAGGGTGACGAGGAAGAGATTATTTCTCAGCGCTCTGCCTCTCTCTCTCTTTATTTCTCTCCCTCTATTCCTCTCTACATTATCTCTCTCTTCGCTACTCTTTTTCCTTGTGTTTTTTTGTTGTTGTTATAAATGAGATCTGCACATGCCAGTCAAAAGTATCAACGAATAAATATTTAAGTAGCAAAAAAACAATTTACAATAATTATTGATACGAGCACAGAGACCGAGAATGATCGTCTTGCAGTGTCTGCTCTTGTTCTGGCTCTCTCTGCAATGACGGCAGCGTCAGCTCAACGAAGACAGGACATCAGAGTCTTCTCCTCCTCTCCGTTTTGGTTCTCTTCTACCTGCCAGAGCGATTCTTACATCGATTTTTAACATAATTTGTATTTCCTTTTTTTTAATTTTATGCTTTAAAAATTCATTTTGTAAGACAATCATGAATTGGGAAACGTGCTGGCTTTACTTTTTGAAATGTATAACATTTCTTCTTTATCATTGCTGCCATGTTCAAGTTCGCTGCTCAAGCATGTCCTCAGCGTGCTGATATTTACTTGAGAAATTTTTTCATTATATTCTCTAAATCTAGAGCCAAAATATAAAACGGGTCCACCTTTTGTTGATATTCTTTCTCATTTCTTTCTCTATCGTATGAGAGTTCTTCATTGATTACATAGTATTAATAATATGCAACATTCTTTTTCTTGCATAAATTGTATAAACCGATTTGATAAGCATTACCACTGCTAGAGCTTGTTGCTGACGCAGGAGTGGGTTGCTGAGGTGGAGAGGGCGGCCGATTGGGCGGAGAGTCAAGGGAAGAGCGGAAGACAAGGAAAGTCAGATCATCCACTCGGAAGGAAAATGACCTGCAAAGAGGACGTTGTAATCTTCTGTTTTCAGTTTGCATTATCACGATTCGTCATGAAAAGTCCAAGGCTGAAAGTTGGCTTAAAGAGGGTCAGACACGACATCCAGAGACGCAGAGAGAAAAGGCGACAGAGAAAGAGAGACAGAAAGAGATAGAGCGAGGTGAAAGACGAAAAGAGTGACCAAGGCTGGATGGCCGATACGAATGCTCCAAACTTGCGGCCACAGATGCAGTGCCAGGTAGGGCCGTAGTGGCTGTCCAGGTAGCGCTTCAGGTACGCGCAGAACTCTCGCTCCACATTCAGCACCTGCATATCTCTCTCTCCTTCTTTCTCTGTCTCTCTCTTCTCTGTCTCTCTCCCCTCTCTCTCTCTCCTCTTTCTCAAACTAACATTGAGTGCATGAACGGCGGCATCCGATACGATCTGCTCATCAACGGGCTGCAGATGACTCTGCACAACTTCGACATACCTCCTTCGCATTGGCATTGAGAAAGAAGAAGGACTTCCTGTTGATTGTTCGGAAAGAGGTATGCCAAGATATAATAAATGGGGAGGAGTCAATACAAAAGGGAGAGAGAGGGCGAAAAAGACCGAAGGAAAGACAGAGAGAGAGAGAGAGAGAGAGAGAGAGAGAGAGAGGTTGAGAAAGACAGAAGGAAAGACAGAGGGAGAGGGAGAGAAAGAGGAAGAGAGAGAGAGACTGAGCGAGATAGAGAGAGAGAGATATGTTAAGTGATATCCAGTAAAGATGGGATAAGTAAGAGAGCGACAGGATACAGTCTGATCTTAGAGAGATCACGAGAACCGGCGCGATCAAACATACGCTAAAGTCTGGCTGCTTCCGCGATGCCGATGTCTGGAGAGAATGTGGAGAATGTGGAGAATGAGAGGGTAGAGAGTTAGAGAGAAGAGAGAAGAGCGAGAGAGTGAAAGAGAGTGGATGAAAGGAGCATTTTACTGAGAGTAGGAAGTACTTGAGTAGTTATAACGAGCAGCACATTCTGCGGATACTCGCCGTGCAAGAAGGCACACATGAAACAATTCTGTAACTGGCGTTGGAAACGGTTAGTGGTCAGGCTGATCGGGTTCGGTAGAATGAAATCCCTTAGTAAAAATTTCTCTCCACTAAAATGCTACCCCATCTCCATATTCATCAAAACTTGAAGCTATTTCCGGGTTACCGTTACCTCACCATCTTTGTTTGTAATTTATTGAAGTGATCACTGAAACGTGTGAGAGTACGAATTGCCCCTTCGCTCTCTCACTCCGCGTACTTTCCCGCAGAAGGTTGCTGCCACCTGCGAAATGGCACGAGAGAATATTCCAGGAAAAGGCCTAATTTTTTATTTATCGGTCCTTCAAGTCCAATTACACATTCTCAAAGCACTTTATTTAGGAGATAAATTATTTAATAAAATTAACATGCATATGTTTATATATTGAGCACCACTAATAGCCATAATAAATGAATTCTTATTCACCCTTTCCTTCATTACTAAAGAATATTGTACTTCCTAAATATACATACATATGTTTATGATTAATACTGCAATATGTTCTGCCATAAATGTACATATTTCTAAAGAGGCGACAGGATTGAAAATATGCTGAAAATTCAGCCAGTTCGTTTAATTCGCCTTCTTTACGTGGCGAATCAGATTCTTGAGCGTCTTGGTGTCTCCGTCCACAGCCACTGCTTTCTTCTTCTCTTCTTTCCTTCAAGTACATCCTGACTACATATTTTAAAGGTTGTTTTGCCTATAGAAAGAGCTACAAATAAATATGGCAATGCATACAGTTTGACGACGCGAGCAGTCTTGGCAGACGTGGAGTTGAGAGGGAGAGGGGCGGAGCGAGGCAGAGGAGTTGTCATCTTCATTGTGGCATTCTTGGCCACCTTCGGCTGTCGCGGGTCGCTGGCAGCAAAGAATGGCTGGCAGTTGACATCCTCGGCCGAGTGGCAGAGACAGTAATTCAGATCCAGCAGCCTCGACTTCGGGCCGGGACCGCACTGCCTATGCCATTATTAGACTTTACTTTCTGAATTAAAATTCCGAAATTGCTTCGTATTATCGAAGATCTCGAAGACGTTGAAAATCTAGGGGATTCTCACTTAATTTGTTCTCCATGGCACGTTTTGTGACAGCCGAAACGATTCCCTGTCAGAGAGCTGAAAATACACAAATTGAATGCTCAAACTCGTTCAGATCAGAAAGGAAAGAATATTCTAGAGGAAATAATGATTAGCATCCGGACGCAGCATTCCATTCCAGGTGCACAGCGGGCGAGGCGGACCGTGTCGATCTTAAGCATTGCAACTACACTTCAGTATGCATATCATCCAATCAAACGTATTCTTTTTCTAAAGTCAGAACTAACAGCTTTCTGATGGAGCCATTGTTGAGAACCAGACCAGCAATTCAAGGAAGACGAGAGAGAAAAGAACGCAGCGCAAAGTAGGAAGAGAAGACTTCTGCCTGGCAGAGGAGACATCACTCTCTCAGATGTCGCAGACCCCGAATGGTCGTGCCTCTCATGGCCACCTTTTCTATCTGTTCCCTCCGCCCACCTTCAACTCCTCCGCCCGGTCTGTTTATTCCGGTTGTCGGTTACTTATCCATTCTTTGCTAGTCAAAGCAAAGTTGTGTCTAGTGTAATTACTCTTCCAGCTCTGACCAACAAGCTCTCTTCACGCTCACATTCTTCAGCTTATTTAGATTTCTACCGTATGCAGCCCCAGCGCACTTCCTCTTTCTTCCTTCTCCCCTCTCCATGCTTTTCTAAAGCTCTCTCTTTCTATTCTCTCTTTGGTCGCACTCATCTAAGAGGTTTCTTTGCTACTCTTTCCTTCAATTAGAGAGAAAGCTTCTTACATAAATTAGCAGTTGTAGATCCGGCATGAAGCTTGTGGATAGTGCAGTCTCCTTCCCCGGCCTTCCACTCGCTCCTCTTTTCTCCTTTTTCTGCCTCTCCTTCTTCCCAACCCCTCTCCCTTATTATCCGCAAGTGTGGTCAGGTTGTGCAAACTTCCAAAAGAGGTGTAATAGAAGAGACTACAGTCTCTCAAGAAGAGGAGACCCACTTCCTCGCTCTATCAGAATCTACAATCTATCTTTCCTTCGCAGATCTCTATACTTTCTCTGACTCCCGCTCTTTATTTATACACTATTTTCGCTGCTTCCACATCCCCTCGGGCCAATCTCTCGGCTGCATCCGCTCTCTTCCTTTCTCATCTGCGGCCGCTCAACGCGACCGCAACGCACTTCGCCCTCCCGTAATTGAACACTCTCTATGCTCCTCGCACCCTTGCTCTTATTCGCTTTGACTCTCTCTCTCGCTCACCCTCTCTCTCACTCTCTCTCTCCCTCCCTCTCTCTCTCTCTCTCTCTCTCTCTCTCTCTCTCTATCCCTCTCGGCTGTCTCGTCTGTTCATACATTCCATGCCGCGTAGTCTTTCGCCAGGGAGAAGAACTCTCTGCCATCTGATCGTTTCCATTCTCAATACCATCTCGACATTTTACAACTCGCTAGCACGAGTTACTTTCCCATCTTGCATTTCATGTTTTTCTGTTACACTTCATCAATGGTGCGTGGAAGATTTGCATGTAAATATGAAGATGGCGTGAGTGTTGCCGCAGAGATGAAGAGGTGACCGGCAGCTCGAGAGGAGGCCGTGGAGTCGTCGTTGGCGGTGGCCCCGGGCCTCTTCTGCCCTCCTTAACCATGCGGCCGGAGCTCCATTCCATCGCCGTCAAAGGTGTCTTTCATTCTTCTATTTACTCTTCTCTTCTTCTCTGGTTATATTTGTATCGTGTGAGGGAAAGAAGACCATGAAGAATAGAAGACTGGAATCCTCTTGTAATTCCAGGGTTGGCTGGGCGCGGCGGCCGCGTCCATCGACGGCCGCTCAGCTCGCGTCTGAATCTCGCCGTTCTTCTTGCTCTGCGACAGGTTGCTTCTCATTGCCTCGAGCATTGAACGCATCAGTTTAATGCTGTCACTTAATCGTTTAACAATTCCAGTTTTCAATTACATTTCCTAAGACACTCATAACGGCCTTTGTTTATTTATTTATGTACATAATTACATATGTTCATACATATGTATGTTCATACATATTCATGGAACCGTTTGAAGCGTTCGTGGTCGTCATGGGAGGAGTTGCTCGAGCAGAAGGCGAACTGGCTCGGAGAAAAGGACAAGAACAAGAAGAACGGAGACGACGATCAGCAGTGAGTCTCCATTCGCACTTCTTCTGCATTCTCAACATTTATTTCCTTCGTGGAAATATACATAAATATCTAGCTGTTCTCTCCCCTAGCATCTTTGACTTTTACAGTAATTATTTACGATCTTCCAGCATGAACGGAGATGACCACGCAATCAATGGCATTTTGGATATTGGTCCAACCATCTCCAGACTCAGTGAGTTCCACTTTTGCATTTGAAAAAGAAATGATGACAAAGATGAAGGTTGAACCGTTTTCAGGAGCGCCACTCTTCACGTCGTGCTGTTTCGAGCAGTCCATTCTCATGCGTTGCTCGGTATCTTTTCATACTTATCCTTTTGATGTTTATGAAGAAGCCGAGGGCGTAAGATGATTGTTTAATCGAGCAAGTTTGTATAGTGTGGCCTGGTGATCAAGCGCGAGACTTTCGGAACGCATCATCGACTTCGCCATGCTGCGTCTCAGCCGGCCGCCGTCTCCTCTTCCGGAAAGCAGGTACCCGCGGCAACTTCTTTTCTTTCTTTTCCTTTATTATTCTATTTTTTCTTTTCCTTTTTTCTTTATGACTTCATTATTATCATGTGTTATCCTTTTCAGGACTGGCGTATCCTCAAGACAGAAGACGGTAACAAGGTGCGGCTGATCCGTGTGTCTGCTCCCGCTCCTCCCCTCCTGCCACCTTCTCCGGTTGTCTCCGAGGCTGCGGTGGAGAGCGAGGGCGCGTCGTCATCTTCTTCCTCTTCTCTCTCTTCTACTCAACCATTATCTTCTGAAGAGACTCCGAGAAGTCGTGGAAATGAGGAGGAAGAGTCGAGAGAGTTCAAAGTGCCCCCGCCAGTGGCAGCTCCTCCCCCTCCCCCTCCTTCCCCCGTAGTCTCTCCTCGACTGGTGCCAGTCCGACTCAGTCACCCCATTCGGCCCTCGCCCGTCTCTCGTCCCTTGCCGGAGGCCATTCGCCGACCTGCTGTCATGGCTGTTCCTGTCGATGCTTCTCGGCCGAGACCTGCCTCCATTGTCATCATGCTACCCAGGAGGCAACTGGATAGTGCGGAGCAACAGAGAATGGCAGCCAGGTCTCGCTCTCTCTCTCTCTCTCTCTCTCTCTCTCTCTCTCTTTCTCTCCATCCTGCTTCTTCCCTACTCTCTCTCTCTCTCACTGACAGATCCTCGTCTGCTGCTTCTGCTCAGCCCTCCTTCGTCTACCGTGTCCAGCGACTGCCACAGCTCCCCGCTCAGTTCCTCCTGCAAACCGCTGACTCCTCTGCTGCCACTGAAGATATGCCAGTTCTGGAGTGCCAACAACAGCGACCAGCCCGCCTTCCGCAGCATCCTTTGCCGTGAGTTTCTCCTCTCTCTCTTGCACTTCTTCCTCTCCCCCTCTGTGCTCTTCTCACCCTCTTCTTATTTGAGAAGACGCTCTACGGGACAAACACAGCGTTCGCCTAATACTCGTCATTGAATCCTCCTGAAGTCACTTTGTCTTTTCTACATAACAAATTCAGTCATATAGCAATTGCCATAGAGAATATTGAGATATCACTATGGAAGCTAGCAGAAGGTATATGTTTGAATATTGAGTGCCTATGGAAAGAGCAGAGTCCTCAGAGAGCTTATGTCCATCCTCCCTACGTCTGCCTTCAAACCCTAAGAGTATCTGTACAAAGTACTCTGCCCAACTCATGGTTCCAAAAGAGTTCCACTGCTCTTGATACTCCATCCATGCAGTATAGAGAAACCGCTTTGCTTTTAGCATTAATACTAAAGGATGTACAAATATGTATGCAATTTCGAGTGGAGTGCCTTGGAAGGCCACGATGGCGATTAATTCATTGCTCCTTTCAACAGTTGTCACCTTGTGCTTTTCATAACTCGCATTTGCCTTTATAAATAGAACAATATGATAACAAATACAAGCATAAAGTGCACAAATTGAGATCAGTGATAACAAAACAAGTGACAGTGTTAACTACTTATTAGTTTGCTGATATGTATTAACAAGTTAAGAAAACCTGAAACCCGTCATGGAATTCTAGAAGAAGCTTGACAATTTCTGCAGAAGGAATAAGTCGTCGATCATTTGATATCTGCAAACATTCAAGCGTTAGCCATTCAAAAATGTTCTGAATGAACATGGAACCAAGGTTAGAATTACTGTAGCATTGATTCACTTTATGGATTTCTTAGTCTCAATTGCCGGTCTATTCTTTGATCCAAGAAGCAAAGGTGTTCTGACCTGTTGCACCCGATCTTCCTGGCCAGTTCCTGTTTGTCAGAAGTGCTGAGATGGAGGAACTGTTCCACCACATCCACATCCACGCAGTTCCTGCTCGACTCCCCGTGCACCGTTGGTCTGTGGGGCCGGCCAGCTCGGGCACCACGGGGGTTCAGGCCAGCAGCCTGTATGCACACTCTCTTCATATACTTTCTCCCTCTCTCTTTCACTCGCATTCTCCTCTCTCGCTCTTTGACTCTCTCTCTCTTTCACTCGCGTTCTCTCTCTTCTTTCCCTTTCACTCACGTTCTCTCTTTCACTCGCTTTCTCTCTCGCTCTGCTGACAGTAATTCCCACCTGAGGCACAACAGTAGCCATGCTCTGCTGTAGACAGAAGAGTCTGCGGAAAGACTTCTCCGAGATGCCTCTGACATATCCAAAGGATCCGTCGAGGCTAGACCAGAAAGTGTTCTGCTGTGCAGTCAAGAACCGTCTCTCCGCAGTCCGAAGTCGACTGATCGCCGAGGTGTGGCCTGCCAATCAATGGAAATCATTTAGAAGGAACTTGTAAATATATCGATCATATATCAAATTAATGGTAAAACGTTCGATGAATGCATCCAATCTAATTGGGGCTTCAATGAAACAAAGTACCTTTGACTCTGAGGAATGCATGGACAGGCGTTCCAATGTGGAGTTGTCCCCTGATGGACAGCTTCTCTCCACTGATTCCCTCTCTTGGCATGTAGTTGAAGAAGGTCAGATTCCCCACTTCGTCGGCGAGAAGGAATCCCAGAGTGCTTAACATTCGTTGCAATAGAATCAATCCTTTCTTGAGAGGAAAGATACCTCAAACATTAAATATAATGTTAGAATAGTGAAATATTACTCGTTGTCAACAACAAAAGCAGACGCCATCGGAGGAGGCGGCGATGGTCGGGCGTCGTAGGAAGCAAGGGAAAGCACTTTGAATTGCTCCTGTCAATCGGCATCATTCATCCACTCACCATTCTTGCATACAAATTCCTCTTCTTCCAGAATAGGGGTTCTAAGATTCTTTCCATAGATTAGTGAAATACCTGGAAACGGATAAGAGACATAGAAGAGAAGATGTCAGCAGAGAGGGCGAGCGTCCTGAGGGAAGTGAGCTGAGAGACGTAGAAGTGCATGTCCAGGAAGGACACTCCGTTCAGAGTGTTGTCGCGTAGCTGCCAGATGAACACCTGCAAGGAGGAGTTCCCCCTTGTGAATAGAGAGAGGAGTTGCCTGACCTTCTGCCCCATGCCCGTGAGCAGGAATCCATTGCATGCGCAGAGAGCAGTGACTGGTCCCTTCTGCTCCTTCTCATATAGAACCTTCATCTTGTGCTTACTGGTCGGCTGACCTGGCTCGGGAACCACTTCGATGATTTCCATCAGAATGATGCGGCCGCGAATTAACACCTTAATGAAGGAATTGTAAAGTGAAAGAAGCAAAGAACAAGAAGAAATCGGCAAACTTCTTCTCCATAATTGCAGATCGTTCCAATGGCGACATAATTCTGCAGACCCGAGATGGTAGATTCGGATCGTAGCAAGACTTCCTCGCAGGAAGTCACCACCTCAAGTGAAGCAAGTGACTTCCTTCCATTTCATTCTCATTCCACACAATACAAATCTGCATTTCGGAATTAAAAAGAAAGCACGCGAACAAAGAAAACCTCTTGTACCTCCATTTCTTGAAGGGTGATTCCTGTGTTCGGAATTGATTTCCAATCTTCATCGGAGTAAAGCTGAATAAATTACAGAATGTTATAGGCATTCGTGATTCTAACTGTAATTGCCTAGCCCGGATCAGGCTCTGGGTTATAAAAGAAGTGAAGACAACTGACATCGACGGCGTACTCGTCAATGGTCGGGCAGACAAAGGAATCCGGCCGAGGGTGAGCGTCTATCTGCTTCTCATCATTCATCAGAGTGCACAGACGGTTAGAGCGATGGCTGCGAGAGGTCACCACCACGTACACCTTCGAGAGAAAAGATAGAAAGAGTGATACAGTAAGACAAAGGAAGAGGTACCTGAGACTGCAGACAGTACCGCACCATGTGGACCGACTTCTTCACCCACACTTTCCTCATTGCGAATGGCAGCTCGTAGTTGTAGAGGGGCTGCAAGACATAATCTCACTTCCTCTCACTCATTGAAAATGGATATAAGTATTTTAATGAAGAAGAAAAAGAAGATGCGCGAGATGGCCAACATTCAGTCGGGCGACTCTCATGGTTGACGCTTCTCTGATGAGATAGAGGAAGCCCTCAAGGACATTCTCGTTGTTGAAGGGAGTGAAGGACAGGACTTCACTGAAGACAAGTTACAAGTAGAAATGAAGCACACATATTCTATCAGTGACAAGTTCATTTTCAAATACAGCTTCGTTCGAATCAACAATCTGATAATGACCAAATGAAAATTGAACGATTTGAAACGAACTTATCGAGGATGAATGGATGCACACGAAGGCCACCCCAGGCACTCATTAGAACGAGACAGGGGTTGGGGCCAGCCAGGAACACTCCGTGCATCTAGGAGAGAAAGAGAGAGAGAGAGAGAGACGGTCTAGAGAAAGGGAGCGAGAGAGAGAAGAGCAAGAGAAACAGAGAGAGAGAGAGCGGGGGAGAGAAGAGCTAGAGAAATATAGAAAGAGAGCGAAAGAGAAGAGCTAGAGAAACAGAGAAAGAGATGCTAACCAGTGATCCTAGTCTGTCGAATGTATGGATGAGTGCAAGCTGGCCCCCCTCCCTGGATGTTTCTGTCTCCGCCCGCTTCCCATCCACTCCCATGAATGACGATGGCCTGACACTCCTCGTCAGAGGCAGACGGCGGAATCGGATGGCCAAGTGACCTACAATACATTGTACGAAAAGTGTTAATGTAATCCTACCGCGGTGATCTCACACTATCAAACCGTCTAAAATTGGGCACGAACATGGAGAAAGGGGATGCAACGTTTAAGTGGTGGGAACCTTCTTTCTCGTTGTCTGCCGAGAACATCTCGTATGCAATGACGAGATCATCGAGCACGAGGAAGAGAACGGGCCGCCCTTGGTTCAAGCCCATTCCCACGAGTGACAACTCAATTCATCTTATTCGAATAAGTAAATCATGAAAAGGGTCAGTCTTGAGAGGGGATATCAGAACCTCAGCGATGCGCTCCTCTGGTTTCTGAACAGTCTCGGCAGCTTCTGCATCAACAACGGAAGTCTTGGAAGTGGAGAGGGAGAGGGCAGCCACGGCCGCGTCTTTCTTCTCCTTCTCCTCATCTGCCATTGTAGTGTCCACCAGCAGGGGAGGCATCGCCCAGATCTTATTCACCTCAACAACCAATCATTTTATTTAAAAAAAAAACTGCTCCACAAAACCAAAAAAAAGGTGGGAAAAGTAAGTTGATAAATAAATGGAAAATAGATAAGAAGTAGTCTGACCTGGTAGACCACCCTTATGGAAGGCAGCTCATAGATGAGGAGTCTTCCATCAGTCCTGGCCACGACAATCCACAGCGAGGGAACGACTGAATTCGGGTCCACGGCGTCCGATTCCTCTCCGCCCGCGGCGGTCTGGGCCATGGGCACGGCGCCGCGTCTCCTCTTTCGCCCCATTGTATACAACTGCCCGTCCTCGCCGTCCTCTCAAACAGTATTACTTCACTCCTTGTGCCAGTTTCCGTTTCTTTCATATTCTAAAACGGCTTAAAATAAGCCAGACATCAAATTGTCTAAAGAAGAACGATGCCTACCGTAATCCTTCCTCTTGCTCTTCGATTCTCCATACAGAAGAAGATCTTCAAGATCCTCAGGCTCATCCAGTGCAGGTTTTTCTTTCTGAAATCATACGTAAGTGTTAGCATAAGGAATTAAATAGGAAGTTTGTTTAATATATTTAATATGCGTAGTATAAAGTACGCACAAAAATTATTACAATCCGTTTCTTCACGTTCCAAATAAAGAGAAGAGCCCAAACAGAATACCTTGTCTCCATCTTTGTCCTTGTCCTTCCCTCGTCCTCTCATTTTCCTTCTTCCTCCACTGGACTCACACATCAAGAGTCCACTCATATCTCGGTAGATGCAGAGGGCGCTGATTCCCACTCCACCCACTTCCGAGGCCAGCGAAGTAGAAAAGAGGTCCAACAACTGAGGGTTGTATGATCATAGAGATATAAACAACTATTGATAAAGCAAGAAGCGTAATGAAAAATACTACAGAAAAGAACAATTTCATGAAAGGGAAGCGCGAGAAAAAGAGATGTAATATCCTGTAGTTGTCACTTCAGGCATAAAATCAAGTAGGAGATGTCCTGACAGAGTAAGTAATAAGTATACCTGAAGATGAGGAACAGGCTGCGAGATGAATTTGTAGAGAAGGACGCGGCCATTCTGGGTCAGCAGTGCAACGTATGGATCCTGGATGGAGGCCGCGACGATTGGGAAGTTTGAGTCTACATTCAAAAACTCCAGCTGCTGCTCTTCCATTACCAAACACACCGCCATCGAAGTGACCTGAGATAGAGAGGGAGAGAGAGAGAGAGAGAGAACGAGAGAGAGAGAGAGAGGGACAGGCAGAGAGAGGAGAGAGAGAGACAGAGAGAGAGAGAATTGTTGTGAGGGGTAATGGTCCTTTTTCCTCGAGTGACCTGCACAGCAACTGCGCCATCTGCCAGCTCGCCAGCAGCAATGGTCGTGTCATTCGTGAGGAAGAGAGGAGTCTCCAGCTCGAGCATCTCTTCGCCCAACTCAAGCACGAGGGTGGAGCGGGCACGGGCAACTAGGAGATAGCGATGGCAGCCATCTTCTCGCACTCCAACCGACCACAGACGAGTCGCCCCCTCGATGCTGCAGAGAAGGAGAGAGAAAATGAGAGACGGAGAGAAGAAGAAAAGAGTAGCGAGAAGAAGAGAGACAACAGAGAATGAGAGAGAAGGAGAGAGAAGAAGACAGACAAGAGAGAAGAATGGAAGAAGTAAGAGAGTGGTCACCTGCTGCTGTTGAGAATCTCAGGACGGATGCTTCTCTGAAGGATGCAGAGGGCGCCTTCATTCCCTCGTCCGGATGCTGTTACCTGCCAGTCAGCTTTGCATCACCAACATAAAAAGGTTTCTCATGTTGTGCAGAGAAAGAAGAGATGGGAACTGACAATATCAAAGATGGGGTCATGGCGTTGGGCAGAGAAAGTGCTGGAGAGGTCGTTGGGGGCGCCGGCCGTAAGAGAGAAGATCGGGCCGATGCTTGGCAGGCGGTCCAGCTCAGAGAAACTCCACTTCTCCACTCTTCTCAGGGAGCGCATCTCAATAAGAAGCAGAACATAACATATTCAGAAAATGTATCAAACAATACCTTTAATGACTTTCTTACAGATGAAGAATTCCTTACGACCATCAATGTAACTTGAAAACAAAATAAGCACATCAAGGTTCCAAAACCCGAAACGGAGAAGAGGCTAACTTGGCTGGCCTGGACGACGGCTTCGCTGTCTCCATAGAGAGCGAGGTCCTCATCGTCAAGTTCCTCCTCGAGATGAGCTTTCTTCGCCGCACTCTCTCCGTTCTCTTCTTGAGACTCCTCCTCCACTTCCTCCTAAAAAAACAAAATTCGCCTTCTTTCTACTCTCGAGCAAAATTCGCCTTCTTTCTAATCCTAAAAGAAGTGATTTGAATACTTGAGAGAGAACCTCGCTGACGGAGAAGGAGAGAAGCTGCGAGTCCCCGAGGCGGGAACCGACGAAGAGATGGCCCGATGCACAGAGACTCATGCAGGCAGGCGGAGAGATGTCTGAACATTCACAACATTAGAACTATCTTTATATAAAAAAAAGAAAGAAATATGTTTCATCTAAATCCTCTACTTATAATCCAGTGGTCACAGTTATCAAATAAAGCATTCGCATTGAATAAAAAAAATTTAATTCAAGAAGTATGGTGTCCTGCAAAATATATAATCATAAGTCATTGAACTAATTATTTTACGTGACTGTTATTTACATTAATGAAAAAAGGAATGGATGCAGTGACTTATTTGAGACAATATAAAGATGAATAAATGACCATAGACGTGTTCCATGTCGATCATCTTGACACAATTAGTGGAGTCAGTGACGAGAGTGAGAAGGAAGAGAGTGCCATCCTTGGTCGACACCGTCAACTTACGAGAACCCACCACTGCGCATTCACTCGCATCAAGCACCACTGACAGTGACTTCATATCCTGCAATGGAAAATCTCTGCATTCACTCCAGGCCAGAAACAACAACTATTCAAACTATATATGGCAGTCTTCTTTACTCATATAAATACCTCTATGCTAACATGACAACATGATTGTGCATACCTTAAGAGGAAACCTGGTGTAATTGTCGAGGCACGAGTTGACAGAGACGCCGCAGGGAGGAACGGACTGGTTAAGATAGATGATCTCATTGGCTGCCACTACAACTGCCCCTCCGACGGGGGGAGGAATCGGCTGGAGTCTGGAAAGAGGGAGAGAATGAGAAAGGGAAGGGGAAGGGGAGGGCGTGCCTCAAGCAATCCATCGGCAGTCCACTCATCTGCCACACAACTGCGTGTTGCTTGTCCATCGTGTTCAACGACACGCCCATCAAAAAGTACGTGTCCGAGCGGATTGAAGCCCTGTTATGGCTACGATTTAGGAAACGAGTCAAGCAATACAGCTTTG